>MNCI01021663.1:1005235-1072693 GCA_015680685.1 Gnetum montanum
ATTTGATCAATTTTAAGTATTATTTTATTTATGTTTTGATGTTAATAAGTGATTATAGTCATACCAAAGATTGCTGAAAGAGTTAAACTCTAAAAACCCAATGGTTTTCATTATCATTTTATTTATTAACCCTTTTGGGGATAAAAAATTTTAATAAACCTTAAGGTTTGCAGCACCCATGATGAAGGGATTGAAGAATAGTGTGATTTGGACAAACGATTTGAAAGTTATGGGCTCTAGAAGGTTTTGGACTCTAAAAAATGGCAAAAACTCCTCTATTTTTGTGAAGAAAATGATGAAAACTTTCAAAGTGTCTAGTGATATTTATAGAGTTTTTTTGTTATGTCGATGAGGCCTAGTTGGCGGGGCCTCATCGACTAGGTCAGCTACATTGACTATGCCCAATCGACATGGTTTTTGATCATTGTTGACTTTGGGAAAACTTTGAAAATATAAGGATTTTTTGAGTGAAATTGGAGTCAAATGGAATCCCAAAAAGTCACAATAATGATAAAAATAGTAGAAGAGGGTGTTTAAGCTTAGAAAATTTAAAAAATTGAGAAAATGGGTTAAGAATAAAGTTCTATACGATTTTAAGGAGCATAGAGCTATATGTACAATGGGGAACATGAAAGATAGGATTATAGGAATGTCTATCGTAAGGGACTTAACTATTCAAACCAAGAGATATGCAGGTAGGTCCTTCCCATAGTAGACACATGCCCTTTTTCCTTTGCATAACCTTAACTAAGGAGTTCATGGGCCCCACAGTTGATTAATGATCATGAAAAGTTAAGGATCAATCTCAAAGAATCTATTCAATAATTCCAACACATCAAACTAATATATTGAGCATAACATAGAAAATGGCTATGAGGTGAGTTATGGGTAGCATAGATGGATGACTAAGAAGGTTGGATGGAATCCAAAATTGAGGTCCTAAGAAGTCCCTTATGGAGTTTGTGTTTAAAATACTCGAGAAGATTCATTCTTAGTCCAAATAAAAACCTACTTCCAATGACTTTGCATCACCACTCCAAGACTAATCCAACCCCTCAAGGTACAAGACTGCTCCCATAAAATAACCATTCCTACATAATGAGAATAAAAAAGTAGGAAGTGAGAGGAGGCCTTAGTTAGAGGGGACCTTCAAGCATCGGTAACATGTCTTTCTAGTTTCATAACTAGTGCTTGTAGCCTAGTAAATTATCTAGGGGATGTGCTTTGAATTTCCATCATGTTTTTTTCTTTAATGAAAACAACATCATGTAAAGACTTTATTCAACTTCTTATGATTGGTCGATATGGAATAGTAAGAAGCTAATGAAAACAATCAAGCACCCAAGTAGAAGAGTACAAAGAGTATTGTGTTCCCTTGAAGTCACACCCTATGAAACCCTTTGAATCCTTTCCAATTCTAGAAACTACCAAGGAAACCAATTTATTACATGTTTATTTAATGAAAGGAGCCTCAAATTTCCAAAACAAGGAAAACCATAAAGTTTGTGTATGGGTGGATGAAATGGACTCACTGTCTATTCCATGAAAAATAAACCATGTCTTAGTCATTAGACATTAGAATTTAAAAATAGAAACTAGACATTAACAATCACAACATTAAGCATAAACTATCATTTGTAAACAACAATATTAGCATTGCGTCCTGTGGTAATAAAGCACTTTTGCTAATAAAAATAGTTCAAAGTAACACAAAAATAAAATAAAGTGAAGTATATAAGAAAGTATAAAATATTCAAAAAAGATAAAACACATTAATGATTCTATAAAACAAAAATCGAGAAAATGGGCAAAAATCAAGAAAGTGAAATAAAAAATGTGTAAAATAAAAAAGTGAAAAACAAAAATATGAAAAACTAAGAAGCCATGTGGATGGCTAGCATAGATGGCCATCTTTCCCACAACTATGTTGAATGGAAGAGATGCAAAACATATAGTGTGGTTGTCCATCTAATGAGGTGGTAGTCACACTAGCTTGTCTTGGCTCCAAGAAAGGTTTCACTTGTTAGATGTTGACCAACTGCTTTTTTTGTGGGCTTTTAGGTTTGTAGATTAACATGGTCCTAGAGGAAAATGTTTTGTTAATTATATAAGGTTCCTCACACAATGTTTGGAACTTTTTTTTCTAGGGTACATGTGTAGGGCTCTAGTGGAGAACCTTGTCTCTAGGTTAAAATTTTACTTTCTAGATTCTTAGTTCATGTCATTATTCATTGAATGCCTTATGCACTTCATTCAAAGATAGGGCCATCAATTTTTTTTCATCTAGCATGTTGAGATTGATGAATCCTTCTTTTTGTGCTAGACTCAATTCAAAGTCTAGGTCACAGGCTATTGAAGTGTAAAGCTCAAATGGGACTAGAAGTATTGGATGTTTTCCATACACTAGCTCATAGGGAGAGTAGCCTATGGGAAGTTTCCACATGGTGTGGTAGGTCTAGAGGACATCATTGAGCTTTGTGCTCTATTTTCTCCTATATTTGCTAATATTTCTTATTAAAATCTTTGTAATCTCCCTATTAGTTACTTCTGCTTAATAGTTGGCTTGGGGGTGATATCATGTTGTTAATTTATCTTTGACCCCCAAGCATTGCATGAGTTTCCAAAAAGTGAAACTTGTAAAATGAGTTCCATTATCAAAAATTAGTGCATGTGGCATTCCAAACCTATTGACAACATTTTTTTGTACAAATCAAGTGGTAGTAAATGATGTCTAGTTGGTGAAAACTACTACTTCTACCCATTTGGTGTAGTAGTTAATTACTATGATAATGTATGTCTTTTCATTGAACATGGATGTGATAGAACCCATAAAGTCCATGCCCCATATTTCAAAGGGCTCTAGTGGTTGAATCCATTATTAAGAACCCTTCATTCAAGTGGTAATCCTAGCATCTCATTGACAATGCTTATAGGATTGAAAAAATTGATGGACATCCTTGAAGATTGTAGGCTAATAGTATCATGCCATCAATATTTTTATGGCTATGCATCTCCTTGCATAGTGGCCTCTACAAGGGCCTTCATGAGCATCCTGGAGAACACATAATTAATCTACATTAGGGACACACCAATGAACCAAGCCATCAGTGCATACCTTATAAAGGTGTCCATTGATTTCCATGAAGTACTTTTCCCAATGAAGAAACTATTATTTCTTCTTATGATTTGAATCTTGTGGCATATCCTAAGTGAGGATGCCATCATACCATTTTGATTCAGCAGGCACTTGGCCATTTATTATTCCTATAAAGAACAGTTCATTTGGAAATTGATCAAACAATGGACTCTCATCTCCTTTATTATCCAATCTTAACCGAAAGAGGTGGTCAATGATCACATTCTTAGTCCCTTTCCAATCTACCATTGTGAAAATGAATTGATACAAGATCATGAACCATCGTATGATGCAAGGATTCACCATTGCCTTATTCATTAGGAAGTGAATGGAACTATTATTTGTGCACACAAACACTTTGTAGCCAAGCACATACTACCTAAAATTTTTGAGAGCATACACCACTGCCATCAGTTCTTTCTCAGTTGTGGTGTAATTTCATTATGAATCCATTATGCTTTAACTTGCATAGTGGATGTGGTATGGATGCTTCTTATCATCCAGCTGCACAAGCATGACTTTCAAGGCATAATTAGATGCAATTATCATTATATAAAATGGTTTGGACTAATTTGGTACTTGTAGGATTTGAGTTTCTACAAGTTTTTCCTTTAACTATTGGAATGCATGTTTGCATTCCTTGGTTTAGATGAATGGAGCATCTTTCTTTGTAAGCTCAACCAATAGCTTTGCGATCTTAGAGAAATTCTCTATAAACTGCCAATAGTAGCCATTATGTCCAAAGAATGATAGGATGTCTTTGACTATTTCTAGTTGACGTGTGATTCCTTGGATGACCCTTATCTTTTCTAGGTCTACCTCAATCCCTTTTTATGAAATTTCATGTCCCTGTACTATGTCCTTTTGGACTATTAAATGAATTTTCTTCCAATTGAGCTAAGGTTTATTTCAATACATATTTTTAGTACTTGCTCAAGGTGATCTAGAGCTTGCTTAAATGTAGTCCCATAGGTAGAGAATTCATCCATAAAGACTTCTATCCTACAACCAATTTTCTATGGAAAAATACTAAGAACTAGGTGTTAAAATGTTGCAAGGGCATTGCATAGATCAACAAACATCTTACAATATGCAAAAGTTCCCTATGGACTTGTGAATGTTGTTTTGGCCTAATCTTTTGGCACAATTTGGATTTGGTTATAGCCACTATAACCATCCAAGAAACTATAATAGCAATGCCCAGAAATGGTATCCAACACTTGGTCCACAAATGCCAATGAAAAATGATCTTTAAATTTTTTCATATTCAACAGCCTAAAGTTGATGTACACTTGCCTCTTTTCAATTTTCGTTAGCACAATTATGAGTGGGTTAATCCACTTACTATTCATGATGAGATAGATGAACCCTACCTTAAGGAGTTGTTTAATTTCCTCTTTGATGATCTGCTTCAACTTTAGGTGTGGCTACCTTCTTGGCTTCATGGTCAGATCAGTGTAGATACAATGCTAGCATATCCTTGGATCAATTCTAATCAGTTCCAGATATGACCAAGCAAAGGCTATTGGCCATTTTTTGACCATATTAAATAGCTTTTCTTTTTGTTTAGGAGTAAGATTTTCATTGATTATAACTAACTTGCCATTTTTTAAAAGTTCATAATCCATGCCAGTTGGTATAATTTTTAACTCTAGTGGCTTTAGCTTAAAATCATTAGATATTACCAACTCTCTCCAACAAGTATGATCATCTTCACCATTAGAGAGTTGGTGATGAACTTGTTTAAGTTCATCCATGCCTTCAACATAAGAACATGTCAGGCTCTCAAAGGGTTCTATGCATAATGTGCTACTATCAGAGTTAGCTATTAGCCATTGGATGCTCTCCTGTTTCATGGTTGTTACATATAGACACCTTTGGATATCAGTTTCATGTGAACACTGATTGCATGATTTAATGAATATACTTTTAATAGACTAAATTTTTTACTCACAATTTCACCTATTATCACTATATGCAATGCATGGAACACACTTCTTCTCAAGTTTTCCAAATTCATTCTCCTTGGAGATTTCCAAGGAAAGGTTCCTAATGCCCATTTGTCCATCAACCATGCTTAACCATGCACATCCCATAATGATGGAGAAGCCTCCCTTCCAATTTTCTATCTTAATCACCAAAAAATCAACAAGATAGGACCATCCACAAACTATACTCACAACGTCCTTTACTAATTCCAAAGGGACTATTATTGACTGGTCTACCAATTCTAAACAAATATTGCTCTTCTTGAGAGGTGGTAGGTTCTAGGCCTTGTACATGTTATAGGAGATTAGATTGACACCAGAACTAGAATCAAGAAGAGATTTACATGGATCATGTCCAAAGATCTATAAGTAAATAAGAGGACTTCCCGGGTTAGATCTTTTTATGGGAAGGTTTCCAACCTTAAGCCAACTAGAGACAACATCAATTAACATCATAGTGTAGATATGAGATGGCATTTTGTTTGAAGAGCCCTCAAATGTATTTGATGTAGAGGATGAGGGTGTTGGAGATATAGGGTGACCAGCCACATTAGGTTATGAGGACTTAGGGGGATTTTTGGGTCAAAAAAATTGTTATTTTCTAGATTTATTATCTAAAACACTTGGTTGGAAGGTTAGTTGTAAATGTACAACCCTTGTAGCATTTCATTGCTATGGTTGTGGGGGTATTTCACCATGCATGGACAAAGGAGGATGTAACTAGGTTTAGGGTAGAGGTATTTATGTAGATGGATGAAAAGGGTGGTATGGATATAGGTGTTCCCCTCAAGTAGATGGTGAATGAGTTTGATGGTATTCTGGAGGGTAATAGTGATGTTGAAATTAGGCATGGCTACTAGAACTTCGTGGAGAAACAGGTTGCTAAACATAGTACCCATATGGGTCTCTTTACCTATTAGGGTACTACTATCTTGGTAGTGGAATTCCCCATGATTGTGATTGGTGCTACTACTAGTATTGCTCATATGGTTATGGTGGAAATCCACTTGGATAGTAAGCCTATTGATGCTAGTGGAACTACCTTGGATTGCCTTGCCAATAAAATAATTGTTTGGATGGTTGCCTCCTTACTAGTCAATGATTCATTGTGTACACCTTAGACTCTTGTATGTTTGACACCATAAGGTAGCATCCCTTAGGATGGTTATAATGACAAATGTCACACCCAAAATCTTCATTAGAGTCTATCTCCACAGCTTTTTCTACTATAGTAGCTTTGCCCTTGCCACTTTAGTAGGCACATTTAGCTTCTTTCTACCTCCTACAGTTATGATCACTATTCTACTCTTTGGATTATTCACGAATCTTCATAGTAGTTTGAAATTTTGAATCCAAAGAGTTCCATAGTCTATCAACCTTTTTTGAAGTATATAAATATATTTTTGGATGGATAAGGTTTTTCTATTCAACACCTCATTGAGTGGTGACTCCTTATCATAGAATTAGATCTTCCTTTTTCTAATGGAAGGGTATCTATTATATTCTTCTACACTTTTCCTTTTTCACAAATCATCTTCTTCTTTTGCTACCTACTCTATCATCCTTTGGATCTAATGTGATCTTAGTTTAGATATTCTTCCTTGGGCATAAACCACAAGAGTTTTTTGGATTTTGATCTAAGCCCATCTATGATGTTGCAAAGTTTTTTCCTCTAAGAGTAACCATGGCTAGGACATTGGTGTACGAGAGAATAATATCTACCCATGGTAGCATCTAAGGGTTCATGTGTTCCTTGTTTCCAACCTTGGATTTACCTTTTCAAATTGGACACTTTGGAATACATCTAGTATTTAGCATTGAATAGTTCAAGCATTGTACTCCATCGGTGGATAGATTTTGGCTCTAAGGATCAGTACCAACTTTTTTATTCCTTGATTAGTGTCTCAAGATAGATTTTGAGTTTCTACCAATCATTTTCAATGATTTGCAAGGCACAGGAATCATGAAAAGCTTGTAGATGTGTCTATGGATCAAAGTTATATCCCCCTTAAATCTTGAGATATTGTTCATGTCTAAACGCTTGATCCAACTATCTCTCACATGCCTAGTTAAAATCTTTACAACCTCTAAAATATTAAGCATGCTTCAAGTTGCCGAGAAGTCTCATCATCATAATTATTTCATTATCACCAATGATGTCCTCTATTACCTCTTCATTTAGTATAGGCTTGGTAATTAGTATTGTTGTTCTATTGTTCATCTCCATCATGGTTATTTCTTTTGTGGCATCTATCAAAATCAGAAGAGAAAGAAGAAGAAGATATAGATGAAGAAGTTGAAGATGGAGGAGGACTACCACCACCATGGTATTTGCTAATTTCCCTTCAGTTTTCATAGCCATGTTTGCTATTTTTTGTATCCTCTTGATGCTTGTTTGATCCCTTTCTTAGACTGCCATCTTTTCCTGAACCTAGATTGTTGATAGTGAATCATAGATTTAGGGCCACATCCTCATTATTATCTTGTTTTAACAAGAATAATGGATTGGTAAAACATTTTCCCTTCACAACCTCATGGTGCCTCTCCATGTGATGATCTCTTCTACATTGTGTTTTAGTGGGATGGAAGTCTTGGTAGTTGTAATCATGCACAATGTGTTCCTTTTGAAGATCTTGGATGCCTAACTTCTTAAGATTTTTAAGTAGCATCATGGGCATAGATTGATCAAGAGGCACTATAATATTGCCTTCCATGTCACACCATTGTAGTTGTTCATCTTGATGTAGGATGAAGGTAAAATCAGATACATACTCATCTAGATGAGTATATACCACTTTGCACTCTTGTGGGACTGAGAGTTTAATATCATCACACCTATAAGAAGAAGACATTTTACAAAACAAATAAAATAATTAGTGTGATTTTGTAATTATATTATTTAAGAATGATGTTGACCTTGGAGTTTGTACAATGATGTTAAAAATATTCACTAATCCTAGATAATGCACATTTCAATAGAAGGGTCCCTAACAATGGTGCCAATGATTGGTGGAAAGGTACCCCTATGCCCAAGCATACGAATCGCAATGTGTTCACATGTGATTTGTTTGATGTCCATGGACTCTATATTTTTCAATGTAGTAGTTCTCTAGGAAGTAAACTAGATGTTGAGAAGGTTTATTGTCTTTCCAACTATGCTTATGAAGCTCAAGGGTATGGTTTTACTATAATGAAGCACATGATTTTTGTCATTTTACAATTTATGGTTTTGATGCTTAAAATAAACAAGGTAGAGAATAAAGTAATTTAATACCTACTTTAATCTAATGGGATAACTACTATTCAACTAGTCCTAACATAAGTATCTGATCCCACTTACTATACACATCATGACCATGTATAACATTGCTAGGTGAGCAAGTGTTAAGCACTACTTGGATGACCAAACATCATACGTATGCTTTAGTAGTTGTACTTATGTGTTTACTTAATTGCTATTTGAAACACCACTAATTTCAGCCAAGCACTTTGAAATGGAAACGACTCAAGCCCTATCAAAGTTTCTAAGATAAAATTTGGCTAAGGCATTGAGCTCACACCCAACCTGCCTAAGGCATTTTTTCTCACCCTCAGCATGAACAACTCCAAGCAGCATCAAAATCAAGTCAAAAGTGGAGGTCAATTGTTCAAAGTTCAAAATTCCAGTGTTCAGCATCCAACGTCAAAAATTGCAAGTTTTTAGGTCATGCTAAGCATGACCATAGCGTGACCTACCCAAAATAGGCTCCAAATCAGACACATTCAAGCTCAAATTTCCAAATCCAGCTCACACATAGGTAGGCAGCAGTCACACTTCAAAAATCCAGGCTTCATAATTCAAAAAGATGATGTCAAAAAGTGTCTTTTATCTTACTCACACTGAAGGTCACGCTCAGTGTGAGTACATCGTGAGTGCAGTGTACATATGCTGGACGTTGGACACACATGCTAGAGGTCATGCTGAGCGTGAGTGTAGCATGAGCTCACATCCACTCACACTAGGAGCTCTGCGTAGGTAGAAAACACCTCAAACAGCCACAGACTTGACACCCCACAATAGTCAATTCTAAAATCCAAAAGTTTCAAGAAGACCAAAATCAATCTCTTTGATTTTCTTTCTAAAATTTTTATTTGTGGGCTTGTCAAGCCCGCACGGGTCTAAATTACGTGTACTCCCATGGGTTTGAGTAACCCATGATTTGTAAATTGCAATGTACCTAGTAAAAAATGTAGCCTATTGGCACACATCCAACTCATACACAGCTATCCATCGGACACGTGTTACGAAATCTACTCTCCTCTCATCTCCCAGCCATTGATTCCATTCTTGAATTTTGCACCTGAGCTTGGCCCAGCCCTAAAAATACCTTGTCAATTCACATGAAACGAGGGTTGGGGGGGCAATTGGAGACATTGGCAATTCTGAGAACATATAGCAAAACCAGAGAATCCTTGGGCATTTAGCACACTTGACTCCTAGCATCCAAGAACTTCTCACATACATCATCACATCATCACATCACCATATCACATCACCCCAAGGCTAAGCGTCTGACTTTCCATCCACACACATGCAACTACGCTTTGACTAGTGCACATCTTCTCTAAGAAATACAATTCAGTTCATTTTGCCAACCAATCATTATTTCCATTTACTCTATTTTATATTTGGTTTCTATTTTATATATTCTGCTTCTTACATTATGTTCTATTTGTGATCCTATTTACATTTTGTGAGCACTGTTTATGTTTTAAAGCATCAGTTACGATAACCCCAACGCAAGCCATAGTTTATGCTCGAGGGAAGTCCTTGGTTGATTTGCATACAGACTATCCAAGGCACTCTACCTTTGTTCCATTTTCTAGTTTGCCCTCAAGCAGAGGTAGGGTTGGCTGTGCCTATCCAATGATCTTTCAGTGTCTGTTTCCTTCTAGCCTTACACTGACAATTTAGGTCAGTACAGTTTTTGGTGCTAGAAGGAGGGCTGACTGCCGACTTTTTTTTTGTCTGTTGAAACCTATCTAAACAAAGTGTTGATTAAATCCTAGCCAATTTTCACATGCCATTTTAACTCATCCATCTTTTCCATCCTACCTCACACTACAATACTCACGTAGCAGTCTACCTTATAGTCTACTAACATCGTTACTCTACCTCTCATGCTGTAGCTACCTCTCACATTGTACCTTGGCATGACATGCTACCTGTTGGTCACGCTGTCTATCTGGCACACTGAAGTTTGATCATGCTGTAGTTGTGTCACGCTAGTCACACTTTGGTTGCTTGCAATCCAACTTATCTAGCCCAGTCCGCTCACATTCATCATGGAATCCTCCAAAATCAACCCAGTAACACTACCAATCACTAACTTTGGGGCCAAAACTACGAATCCTATGACTGCTATGGAATCCATAACCATTATTGAACACATAAATCCCCAAGTTCCTACATGCTAGCCACTTAGGCTATAGGGCAAAGGCCCTACTCATGTAACTCTTACACCTGAATAGTATAACTTCATCTGTGTCAAAATCCAAGCCAACTTACCTATCGATCATATAGAGAGGAAAGCGAACTGAGAATATGAATTTATCCACAAAGGAGGACGTGAGTTCATCCCTTTAGAATTTGACATAATATCACTATCTAAAAACCATCATAAAGTCATATCCCAACTTCTTATGGCTAGAAGTCAAGCCTGACAGCTAACGCCAATAGAGCCCCAAGATGAGGAAGATGATTTTGTAGCCCAATCTAAACATGGAGATTCCTACCATACCATCAGTCCCCATGCCTATACAAATCCATTATTCCACCCTTTTCTAGAAGAAACTATGCTTCCTCCTTCATTCGCAAACACTCGTGCACCAATCTCCTGACAATAGGTACCCGCTTCCATTGCTATCTTCGCCATGCTCAAGAATATTCACTTTGATGCATCCACTTCCATCATACCCTTATAAGTACAGCCCCAACAACACCCTACCCAACCTAACACAAGGTGAATCTTTCGACCTCAAGTAATTGGAATGCCATCGGTCATACCATCTTCCACATCCATCCATTACATACCTCAGGTGCAAATCCATGGGGCACCATTGATTACTCCAACCCAACGTGTTCAGGCTATTACTTCACAACCTATGGTTGGGCAATGGGTTCCACTGGTAGTCTCAGTCTCGAACACCATCCAACCACAACAAGAGTTAGCCCAAAAACCTCTCTTTCCACAAACAATGCAAAAATTGAACCATCATCATCCAAAATCTACTCAATTCATTGGTCTACCTACCGCCCAAGAATGGGAAAACACAAAAAAAATGATGCACTCCTTGGTAGAAGAATTAAAACATCTTAAAACTATGAACACTAAGGAAGTCAAAGTACTAGATTTCTATCAAGATGATCTAATTGGCCCTCAGTTCCACCCTTAACCTTGCCAAAGGGAGTCTTATTACCCCAACTAACTAAGTACAATAGAGAGGGAGACCCAAATGCCCACCTAGTGACATTTCAAACAGAAAGTCTTTTGCTTTAGGAATGGCCCCATGTGATTTTGTGTGTGTTTTCTATGTCCTTAACTGGAAAAGCCTTAGACTCGTATTGAGCTTTATCCCTTAGCTCCATATCTTCTCTAGAATATTTATTGCACCAGTTTGTTACCCATTTCAAGTACAATCTAAAACCTAAAGCCACGTTAGATAGCTTGATTCAAATTAAACAAGCACCATTATAGCTAGCGTAGAAATTTATTCAAAGATGGAGTGTAGCCTTAAATGAACTTCATGAACCTATCCCTAAAACATATTTGCTTACCATCCTTAAGATGGCTATAAATGATTTTATCAAGTCAAAGCTTTACTATCTGAAAGCCTGCACATTGAGCCAAGAATTCGTGCAAATTAAAGACATAGAAGAGGTAGCACAAACAAGTAATGACCTAGCCTACTCAACCTTTAGGAGCCAACATAGGAGGAAAGATAAGTCCAAAACAACAGTAGCAGTAGTGGCCAAAACAACCCGACCTAGTCATCTAGGACAAAAGGGAAAACAACCTACTGTCCCAAATAGCTATGAAGAACCACAACCACTGCTATACCTGAAAATTCTTCAAATAGAAACAACAACACAGGTCATGCCTGAAACACCGTGAAATTTCGAGACCTCAATGATTCAGCAAGGTCTCAAAGTTTAGGCAAGGATTTCCACAAGTGGCACATTTTAGCAAAGTTCTCTTTCTTTGGCTAAGGGCCTGCTACACTATGCTACGTAGCTCAGCGTAGCAGACTTCAGGAGGACTGAATAGAGAAAAGGGATGCACACCAGCAACACTTCAACTTTGCAAGTCAGCCATGTTCAAAACTTTAACTTTTTGTGCACTACGCTGCATTACACTACAATTATGCTTCCCATCATAGCGTAGTGTAGTTGTGGGATGGTTTATTCAGTGCAAGAGTCAAGGTCAAATAAACTGTCTCTTTGAAGGGTGGTTACACTATGCTAGGCTTTAGAGCGTAGCATAGCGCAGTGTTACAAACTTTAGCTACAATATGTCAGGTTAATAGTATTTTATGAGCCCAGGACATGCGTCATCTAAACAGTGTTTTTCTCCTAACCCTATTCTTATAAATACCCCAACAGACAATGCTCAAAGGGAATTGGCATTTTTTTTGGCAAGTTTTTGATAATATCTCTTGGCAAAGACTAGTGAGATGATGAGAAAAAGTTGTCAATAGAAGAGCATTGACAGTGACCAATAGAAGCTTTTGACTAGAGACTTCAAGTTAGTAGAAACTTTGCTTCGATTCTGACTCCCTTGCATCCAGATTGGCTAGAACAAGGTAGATTGGCCTTCACTTTTTTTGTCTCTGATTAGCTTCTTGTTTATAGCGGACACTTCATACAAACTAAAGTCCGCTTGTAAATTCCGTTGTATTCATCACATTTATCTATAAGAAAGATCCCAAATCTTGGGGTCGTAGATGCTCCAAATTCAATTCATTGCATCTTTTTTACATTGAATTTCACAAATATTTTTCATAATTTACACAACCTTCATTATTTTTGAGATCCGATATTGGAGCAAATCTCGTTTTCTCTTACATCGATAGTATATTTTATATCAAATAATGGTCTCGTTATACAATCGTTGACAAATTTACTGATTTAGTAAGTCCCTTTTTGATCGACAAGATTGTTCAGGGCACCTTGGATTCATTTTCTCTAGCATGACCCTCACGTAGATCCAGGGTTAAAACTGTGTATACGAAAATTCCCTCGGTATTTCCAGTAACCGACATTTTCCATTGTTATAATTTTTCTAGCACTAGAAGGAGGGTCATTACCTCTAATTTTCATTTCATAGGTAGTTCTGCAAGCTATATGTACCCATTGTCAACTGACATAAACGTAATATGTTTGTGGTTGTTTACGTGATCATGTGGTACAGATCAGTTGCTCCGACGATTCCTTTGGAATCCAGCAGGATAAAAAGCCCACATCTACCTTTAATTTTCTTTTGCCTTTGTGACCTTCATCCATGTTATCATTCATTTCTATTTATGTAGATAATGGTTGTACCGAACACCGCTGTTACCACCACCAACCTTGAAAACCCTTGGACGGTGCAGGTTACACCTGCTATTGCTGAGTCACCGGCTAGTCTGGTGCGGCCACGCCGATCCCTCAGGATTCAAAATAAGGAGCCTAAAGGACACACTTAATACACAAAACACTACAACTTCCTCTGTGCCAAGGTTGTGGTGAGCTTGCCCATGTGCCTATAAGAACTCGAAACGAAACGCGAATACGAGATCATCTACTGTAATGGGAAGGAATTCATGCCTTTGCCTGATGCTTTCATACCCCTAACAGACCAACGACAATGGATGCTGGATCAGCTATTAATGGCTAAAGAATCAACAGAACAATGAGACAAGGTTTTCCACGAGGAAGCATCTCACAATGGGTAGGAAGACCTAGATGCCAATTCTGAGGGAGGCAATCATGCTAACTTTGTCATGGCTCCTCCCCCCACAGCTTCCCATGTAAATTCGCTTTTTATGGTTACTACGCCATTATCGTTGTCTACTATTGACCATGATGCACATGCGGCCCATCAACATTTCTTCTCTCTGACTACCTTCCTAGGTGTTATTCCTTCATAGACCATTCCTTTGCGATCCTAGTCAGCCAGCCCATTTCATCGTATACCTACGCCTACATCACTGCATGTACATGTAGTACCTACCTTGCAGTTACATATCGCTTCTACCATCCCAGATGTTGCTACATCACAACCATTAATGGAAGGATCTGCCACTATCGCGTGGTGGGCTCCAAATACATCACCTCTTGTTGCACAGCCTACGCATATGTCTTATCTCCCACATAATCAAAGCCAAGTCCCACAAGCAGTAAACCTGACTGCAGGATCATTGCCTGTGCCCCTGGCTATGCAAACAGTATACCCTGTGGCACAATTGACCATGGTAGCCCCACCTGTACCACCTGCTGGATGGTGGATGATGTAGGCAATACCGCTTGTAGGGATGTTTCTAACCACATCACTCACAGGCCATGCTGCTACCCCTATCTTGCCATCCAACATGGTTCCCCCTGTTATTCCAAAACCAACTTCTTTGTCTATGAGTCTGGATCAAGCCTTCCAGCTTATCCAAACCCTTACTAAGGAGGTTAAATGCCTCAAGGCTACCAGCTCGGACACAATACAAGTCATGGATTTTTACCATGATGATCCTATCAGTCTGGAAATACCCATTTTATCATTACCTCCTGGGATGCCACTCCCGCATTTCACAAAATATAATGGGAAGGTGATGCCAACACCCATTTAGTTAGCTTTAGGTCAGAGTTGTTGTTACTACAGCAATGGCCACACACCATCATCCATGTCTTTGCTATGTCCCTAATGGGTAAAGCTTTAGACTGGTATCGTGTACTTCCATGCTCTTTCATCTCGACCTTGGAAGAGCTGCTAACTCAATTCATGACTCGTTTCAAATACAACCTAAAACCAAAGGTCATGTTGGACTAGTTAATGGGAGTTAAACAAGATCCACTTAAGCCATTCCAAAAGTTTATACAGTGGTGGAGCACCACTTTGAACAAAATCTATGAACCCATCGCGGAGGCCCATCTGTTGGCAATCTCCAAGGGAGCATTTAATGACTTCATCAAGTCTAAACTGTATTACCTCACTCCTCGCTCCCTCAGCCAAGCCTTCGCTCAAACTAAGAGCATTCAAGACGTGGCTGAGGCTAGCAAAGACCCAACATATGTGGTCTACAAAAATTTCCACAACAAGAGCAAATACAAGGAAAAAGCTACAACAATGATGGTAGCAGCTGTAGACGAAGGGGCCAAGAAGAAGAATAACAACAAGAAAGCATTTATGGTACCCGCTGAGCCACAACTAGCTCAAACAGCACCGATCAAGAAACGTCACCTACCCCTGAGACATCTCCATAGTTGAGGCCTAATTTAAGCATAAAGATTGCTCAAAATACATGGCTCTACCTATAAATCCTTTAGAACTTCTGAAGCAACTACTGCGAATTGGCCACATCCAACACAAGACGATGTCCGAGGAGGCTCTAAAATGCCACAAATGCCATTGTGAGCTACTCAAGAACCCCTCCGTGGCCCTACCTAAAGAACTACCAATCCCCAAGAACTTTAGGCTAGATCATTTTTGCGACTACCACCAACTGTGTGTTCATGACACGGATTACTGCTGGGTGTTGAAAGATGGCATTCAACACATGATCAATCAAGGTAAACTGATCCTAGATAGTAGTAGTCCAGTCCGTTCAGAAAACTAGTCCATGCATGTGTACCAAGATCCATTAAATTCAAATAACACATGGTACACTATCAATGTAATGGGTATGGAGGGCAATGGCCGAGCACTGGCAAAACAACCCTTTGTGTTGCATGTGCCTCCTCACCCACCTCAAGTGACAAGCCCATCAACATCGATAGGTGTGGCTCAATGACAACCTTTTTTCCTTCGAGTCCCATCTCCTACCTTCATTCTATAGCCCACTATCATTAAAGCCATGGCCCAGCCCATGCCCACACCTAGGGTACCCTTTTTCATTAGGGTGCCAAAGTTATCAGTTACTCCTGCTAAGCAGGGAAAAATATCTAAGTCAACGCCCCAATCACAACCTAATAGGAAAGGAGAAGGGCGTATGACAGGTAACATAGCCAAGGACCAACTTATGCTAGGGTTTCCCAAGCCTATACCCCTCGTCTTGGTGCCCTTGGCCCCATCCTCTAAAAAAGATGATGCTACACAAATGTGACCATGTTCTCCCAACCTAAGAAAATGCAACCCTTAACCAGAAGCCATTCCTCCCTGAGAGATCCATCTCCTAGAATGAATGGAAGAAGAGAAGGATAACAAACAACCAGATCATGGGCACAATCTGCTTGATGCTTTTACACAAGTTAAGCAGGCTCTTAAATAAAAAAATACAATGCTAAGCCTTTATGAATTGCTGATGACATTGCAAAAACATCATGAAGCCATGGTTCACATGTTAGCATCCATACCCATCGACAAGAGCTTGCCAGCGGATGAGGAAGCAATCCATTCAATCATGCTTCCCCCCGCCACTGAATAACCATGGCCTTCCCAACTGACATTCCATGATGAGTCCATTAAGGATGACCCAGAAAAGGGTCAGGTGACAACAACATCCATGTTCATCACTATTCAGGTCAGCCAGTATAGAATCTAGAGAGTACATGTAGATGATAGGGCCGCTACCAATGTCATCCCATTCCCCATAGTGGACAAGCTGGGTTTGCTCGACCAGATCAATCCCATGAAAATGTCATGTTTGAAGTCATTCAACAGGGAACAAGTGCAAGTCAAGGGAATCATGCACATCAATTTTGTAGTAGGCGATCAATTCCCCATAGATGCAGTGCTCGTCATCATCGAGGAGATACCTAGTTTTAACCTAATCTTAGGGAGGTCTTGGTTAGCTCAATTAAGGGCAATCTCATCATCAATTCATTAAGAGATCGACTTGCCCTATGCAGGGGGGGGGGAAGTGATCATCCATGGTCATAAAATGATCCCCCAAGTGGTTAACAATGTAGAAATGGAACAAGGTTTAGAGATTGAAATCCTCGAAGATCAAATCCCTACCCCAACACTTAAATAGGCCAACACAGTGGCTAATGAAAACTTGACTTGGGCTGAACTACCCTTCCAGGGAGAAGATGGTGGCATAGAGGAATGCTGTAATAAGCCTCCTCATCCATATGCATCGCCAAAACTAAAGACAATCAAGAAGCAACTATGGAGCTAGCAAAGAAACACATTGGCATGACATATCACATTAATCCACATTGTTTACTATTACGTAATTTACGCTCTTTCTTGTCGCATTGTCCTTATTACACTTTTTCATATGCACTATGGCTCAAAATGGCCCTAAACTAGTTATGGCCCGCTACAGCCTAGAACTAGAAATTTTGTTTATTCTTTTACGCGTACGATGTCCCAGCCCAAAATGGTCTTAAACTATCAGCAGCCGTAGTGGCCTAAAGCATGTAACCCTTCTAATAATACGTTTTCCTTCATAAAATCAAAAACTAAAATTTTTATATCACATAGATCAAAGAACGTTATCCTTTACTCCATTTCATATGACAAAATATTTAGCCAATATAGCCACGCTACGCATTTCCTTTGTTACCACTTCCATCTGTGTCATTCAACTCCACCTCCACTCCATGAGGATCATCCTCATAAGGATCTTCTTTGCGCGGTGTCTCTTTGTGGGGGTGACCCTCTCTGTGAGGCTCCCCCTCACACGCATCCTCTTTGTAAAGATGATCCTCTCCGTAGGGCTCCTTCTCATGGAGATCCTCTTCGTGAGGTCCATCATCTCCATCATGCTCCTCTTCATGAGGACCTTCTTCGTGCCAATCCTATGATTTGACATGAAACACATGTTACCATCGCCACCAAAATTATGCATAAGAATAATACAACTATAACATGGCTTACTTGTGAGGGTCCTGCATCAGTTGCGAAAGGAATTTGTTCCAAGCCGACTAACAGGCACCGCATTATCTTGTCCTCACTAAGCTTGACCCAAATGGCATCTTCTAGATCAGTTCCAGCCTTTACCTTCCCTTTTTCCACAAGAGTCCACTAGGGTGGTTTAGGAAATAAGGAAGGGATACTAGTCTCCCTGCCAGAAAGAGTTATCACTCTCTTAGGGAAGGCACTTACTGTCACTTGCTCCTGGAACTTTTCATACACTTCAGAAGCACCGATGACGTTGATGAATAGTCAGAGGGACCGTGCTTCAATCATGGAGTCCCTATAATGTTGGAGGTAGGTAGAAATTTCTTACTTATACATGTAATTATGGTCTTTCTGTGCTTGCCCCCATTCTTGAACCCTCGCACTAAAATCCTTCCAGTCCTGGTTCTTCTCGGCTAGGAGATCCATTTTCATTCATTGCTCAATGAGCTCATGGCTGGCTTGGACATTGTTTTTGATGATCATCCAATGACGAGCATAGTTGATCATAGCTATCTACCAATTCTCATCATTGGTCTCTCAAGCTTGCAGAAATTTGTTCCTGGACTCAAGATCCTCAACCCTAACAGTTAGGGCTGCGTTCTCCTTTTCTGTTTTCTACAACCTCTTCCAAAGATATTCGTTGACGTTTTGACACTCCCATAGAGAAAGGGCCAAGCATAACGCACATTTACGCATCTCATTGTAAAGGCTGTGTGGCACTTTAGTTACCTCTAGTGATAGTTTGGTGGTAGTCTCTAAGTCAACGGGCTCTTTGGGATCCCATTTGAGATGAGATCCTCTGACATGAAAAAAAAATAGTTAGACACAACAAAATAACGTAATGATGTAATTTCAACAATTCCAACATAACAGTGTAATAATAGTAACATGCCAATCTCAGGATCAAATCATTCTAGAAGACCAATCATATCATCCACAATCCCCTCCATAAAGGTGAATTTGTCAGGAAACTCACCCCAATGCTGAGTTGGGACTACTGAAAAAGGTATGCCACTATTATCAGAAGTACCTACTACATAAGAAAAATGGATTAGACATAGCATAGTAGACATGAAGGAAATTGAGACGTTACAATAACATAAAACTCTAATTCAACAAATCCCCAAGGGTAATAGTGAGAGGATTTCCCTCTGAGGAAAGGTCAAACTCACCAGCGACGAACTGGTCCTCCTCTTCCAGCTCATCCAAAAGGACCTTGATGTCCTCTACACTCGTATCCCCCTTGCGCATAGGAACCTATGTGCCACCTATTTTATTAACAAGGGCCTCCTCTTCCAAAACTAGGGCCTCCTCTTCCAAAACTAGGGCCCCTTCCTCACGCCACAAAACCACGACCCTTGTTTCATGGGTTAATTCCTCTACATCTTTACCTTTTCCTATCAAACACATCATAGTTAACAAAACAACATAGAGAAAAAATAACAAAAAAAGAAAAAAAATTTATTTACTTTTCACAAGCGCTATGCGATGCAACGATATCTATATGTAGCATAATATGCATAAACTAATCACACATTCTTCTACCTACCAGCCAAGGAATGGCTCCTATGAAACTTAATTCACAGTTTCCTTCCCTTGTCACCAGTCATGTCAGAAGAATCCACAACCAAACGATGCTTTTTCTACTTCACTAAAGAAGCTACTATTTCTACTACCAGGCATTTCCCCCTCAAAGCGCTACCGGTGTAAGAAGGGGGCACCCCACCCATGCTATCTTGGCCTCACACGGGAGGTGTTACCCGATCCTTAGTTGTTATTGAAAGAGACTCCTTGATTCCTTCAGGAGGATCTTGGGATCAGACGGTGCAGAAGACCTGGGAAATCTATGGTTTGGAAATCTGGTTACGGTCTTGCCACACCCAAAATCCATCCCTGTGAACCACAAGGAATGTAGCAAAATGCCAAAAGAAAGCTATAAGAAAGGTAAAATGCATGTTGAAACGAGATTCAAGCTTCTTGCAAAGCTTGAACATTTCAGCCTATAGGCCTTCAGCAAGGTAATTTTCCCAATTATACCATGTCCCCTCGTCCATAACCTCTACATGATCCAAGCCTACTCTATGCCAGGGATTCTTCCTTCGGAAAGTAGCTTGGGGAAAGCGTGAGCTCGGAAGAGGGGATAGATGGTATTAGCCACCTCCAGCTTGATTTTATCAACGAGGATGCCTTTCGATTATTTTTTAAACCCTAGCCACTCCTCTATATCCTTCTGATTCTTGGAACCTCTCTTTGACCTTCCTTCCACCAGAAGGCCATTAGAAGAAATGCCAAAAAAGTCAGTAAACAGTCGAGCATTAATATCAAAACTCACACGCACGTTATGCACGCACATGTGAAGATGCTTGACTTCTTCACTGAAGGAGTTGACTAGGGTTAACATTTTAGCTGCTGTGACATAGGGGGTTACAACTAGAAATAGTTCCATTAGTCCTACTTCTTAGAGGTTATTAGTTATGGTGGTTGGAACCACTCCATGGCATAGCCAACGTTGCGCTTCTTTTATGTCACCATAATGGAAAAAGAGACTGCTCGCCTCATGCCCAGAGGCCATCACCGTGACTTCCTGATTCCCTAACTATAAACATAAAACAATAGGTTAGACAAAATAGCAAAATAATAAAATCTTACACATTGTTCTCACTTCGTAGGGTCATGCAGTTGATCACCGCAACGTAACTTACCGCATCCAAAGGGCAAGGGAAACAATGGGATGTTCTCTTGCACGTCGTCAACAGTGATGGGATGATCCAAAGTCCACTCCTTATCTAGCCATCCAACATCTCTACATTTGGCAAAGAATTTCATGTACCAGATAGGGTAGTGTTGGATTTCAAATCCCAGTTGTCCCAGGACATCAACACGCACATTGCTGATGGAAGTGAACTCCTTTATGGCTATTTCGGTCATAGATAACATGTCCATGTCACCTTGGAGGCCATCTGCATTAATAAAAAACCTACATCAAAGAATATGAACATTTTTTTTACCTAACGCACAATCAACTAACAATCAACACATCATAACACTTACCCACTAGCATAGTACATGAGGCCAGGTGGATTCTAAAAATAGGTCATGAGATGAAGAGCTATGAACAACGTATTGTATGTGTGATAATAGTCAAACCTGGGCATCTTCCAGATCTAGGATAAGCACCTCAAACCCTTGGTGCTCTGTTCAAGACCCCTCTCACCTGCGACCTCGATTGATCCATCCACCAGGAATGTCAAGATACTTTGTGACGATCCGACTAGTATCGTTTCCAGGATAATGTCGACCATTTCAACTGGCAGATATGACAAAATAATCACGCTAAAGTTACACAAAAAAAATTGCAAAAACTCCTATGTATCTTTTTGGAACCAAACCGCCTCTCCCCCTACATGAGCATGGGAAGGTGGAACATTGGCCACGGGGACATGTAAATAGCATAGAATGCCCACGATGTCCAAGACGATCAGGACGGGTCTTAGCATAATCCTTTACAATAAAACATGCTACTATTAGAAAAAATAGCTTAGACATACTAACAACGTCAGAACAAAACAAATCAAAAAGGCTCACAAGAATCCATTATGTAACACTAAGGTTTCCGTTACCTTGAATCCCAGAAAATTGCAGGTTACGTTAAAAATGCATTACCAAGACCGCCCAGACCCTTGCGATGGTGCAAGGTCTATCTCTGACAACAGTGATAAAGGTAACACCACATATTGCCCTAGCGTAACAGACAACCATTACGAGCAAGGTAATGAAACCCCATTTGCATGATGCAAGGGTACAACACCTAGACTCCTAACCAGTTATGTATGGTGTTTGTATAATACTACCTAAGATCACCCAAACCCTTGCGACGGTGCAAGGTCTATCTTTGACAATGGCGATAGGGGTAATATTACAAACTCAATAGTGTAACTAGCACAGGCAAGTGTCGATACACCACATAGCACACATCTTGAAACAAATACAAATTATGATACCATAATAGTGAAAGTAACCCAACAAGGAGAGTAAGGAACAACTTATTAGGTGAGTGGAGTAGCCTCCTAAATTTCGACTCACACATTTAAAATTCGTCCCAATTTTTCCTATACTTCATCGATTCTCACCAATTTGGCATGTTTTCCTTTAGTCTTCGGTGCCATGGCTATGTCTGAATAATCTTCACAAAATTTTCTACTTACGCCTCCCGTCTGCTTTCCTTCTTCTTTAGCCTAACTCAAATTCTCGATGTTTATAGTCTTCTTTGAGGGTGAACCATCTACTTATAAATGTGATGGTTGAAACTAACTATTTTTATGTCTGATCAATGTGGAACTTTCCCGAAATGTAGGTACATCAGTGCAACATGAAGCGTGAAAATCACACCATTAATCTCATAGATATCGCATTGATGACGGTCCGAAAAGACTCTAAACTAATGCCTAGCTCATCGTCTCGTAATTCGTTAGCATTAACTACGGTCTGCACAAAATCCTAAATTAGTTGTTTTTCATGCTAGACATGCCACGTTATACCTTTCATCATAGTTCACAAAAATCTTACGCTAATATCTAGGAAACCTGGCTTGCTGTTTTCTTACAAACTGTGCATGTTGTAAAAGTCCGCTAAGAACTTAAACTAGCAACATTTTTAAAATGCACCTCTAGAAAAACCTCTATCATTTCACCAGGTTGACAAAAAGAATATAACAACTTCTGTTCCTGGCGGTTTTTCAGGTTAGTTCACAAACGGACGAAGCTTTACTTGCATCCCTAGCCCTAACAGGCCCATACTGAGAAACTTTTAGACAAACTAATCTTGCGATGATAGGAATTGATGCCCTCTCCTGTGACATAATCATAGTAGCTTCAGAAGTATCCCCAGACTAGCCAGAACATTTGGCCTGAATGCTAGACCTGGAGGCTGGTGATGAAACTGAGGATTCCCTCACAGAAGTCTCTGTGGTTACGCACAAAGGAGAAAGCAAAACTCTGAAGGTTAGTTCCCTCCTTGACCAACAAACACAAAGTGACATATCCCGAGTGCTCCAAAATAACATTGCGGTATTTGGATGGTTGTACGAAGACATGCTGGGTTTAGACCCGCAACTATTACAACACAATATCATGTTAGACTAGGGTATCAAAGCAGTTAGACAGAAAGGACAGAAGGTTAAGCCTGAAATCACATTGATAGTGCGTGATGAAATCACTAAGCTATATCAAGCTGGTTTCATCCACACGGCTGATTATTCAGATTGGGTGTTGAACATTATTGTTGTCTCTAAGAAAACGAGAAGAATACGCATCTGTATAGACTTCTGCGATCTGAACAAGGTAACGATTAAGGACAATTTCCCATTACTAGGTATTGACCAACTTATTGATATGATAGCTAGCAATGCATTACTATCCTTCATGGATGGGGTTTCAGGGTATAATCAAATTCGTATCAACCTAAAACATCAACTAACTACAAATTTCATGACCCCTTGGAGAACTTATTGTTATACCATGATTCCCTTCGGGCTAAAAAATGCTGGATCAACTTATCAACATTCCATGACGTATATATTTAGCGATTACCTCTTGGAGCGATTGAATGACTGCGTAGATGACATAGTTATTAAATCCAAGAAGTCAGAAAATCACCCAGAGGACCTAGCATTGATCCTTAAATGATGTCTTAGGCATGACTTACGGCTCAACCCAAAAAAATGTGTGTTCGGAGTCAAGACCAAATGCATGTTGGGGTTTGTGGTGTCGAAGGCTAGCATACAAGTCGACCCAGACAAGGTTAAGGCCATCGTTAACCTAGGACCACCTACAAACCTCAAAGAACTACATGGGTTGCAGGGTAGGTTACAGTTTATCAAGAGGTTCATCTCGAAGTTAACAGAAAAATTACATCCTATGCAACATTTTCTCAAGAAGGGTGTTAACTTCGAATGGACCGAGGACTGCTAGTATGCATTTGACAACCTAAAGAAAGAGCTGCTATACTTGCTAACAATTTTCCTGCCACAAAGGGATCAACCTTTCTACGTCTACCTGGCAAGCTCGAATGTGTCTATAGCTGTGTTGTTGTACCAAAAGAGGGACGACAGGTCGAAAATCCCTATTTACATACGAAACGAGGTATTATGAAGTAGAGCATAACTATTTGGCATTGGTTTTTGTGCTGAAAAAATGTAAAAACTATCTTTTCCATAGCCAAGTTAACATAATTTGCAAGAATAACATTTTCCAAGCCATTACAAACAATTTATACGAGAGCAGTAGGATATTCTACTAGAAAGCCATCATAGAAGAATTTGACTTGCGTTATATTGGCCAATCTTTCACGAAAGGCCAAGTGATAGCCGATCAACTTGTAACATCTCCTGTTAATGATCAAGCTACGATAGAGCCAGAGTTTCCTAATGAACATGTACATAGTTTAAGCCCTATATCAATAGGCCTCGAAGTAACATTATACTTAGATGGAGCTTTGACTACCAGAGGTGGTAGTGCCACCACCATCATTATGTTTTCACCTAAAGATGTCCGTCCATTGGCTTATCGCCTAGCATTTCCTTATATGAACAATGTGGCAGAATACGAGGGGCTCCTCAAGGAATTATTAGTAGCTAGAGAACTAAATGTCCAACACTTGGCAATCCGAGGTGATCCGATGCTCATTATCAATCAAATCATAGGGGTCTACACCTACAAAGTTTTGCATCTGTAGTCCTACTGCGATATGGCTAAAGATCTTCTGAGACAATTCACAATGAATGACGTTCGACACGTGTCGCGTAGTGAGAACATTGTAGCTGATGCACTAGCTACACTAGCTTTAAATGTGGCACCACATTTGGTTGCCACCTTACCCACCTTAATGATGGAATGTACAGGCCCTGTCATTCAAGTAACACAAATATTTTCTCTAAGTACGAGAGGAATGCTAGAATGGTACGACAACATTAAAACCTACCTTCTGCATGGAGAACCACCACACGAGTTAACACTTGCACAAAAAGATGCAATCCACAAGCATGCTAGACTATACGTCATCATTGGAGACAATACCCTATGTAGATGCTCTTTTGATGGGGTATTGCTAACCTGCGTTAATAACGACCAAGCCCAAAGGATAGTTAGCGAAGTCCATGAACAACTATGTGGAGGACACATAGCCCTACGAGCCATGGCCACTAAAATTAGACGCTTAGGGTATTACTTGCCATACATGGAATGAGATTGCCTTACCAAGGCTAAGACATGTGATACATGTCAACGTTACACAAATCTAATACATGTGTCACCAACTGAATTGCATACTACACAGATCACTTGGCCATTCCAACAATGGAGACTAGACATCATAGGCCCCATCACACCTAAGTCTTTCACATGACATAGCTTCATTATCACTGCCACTGAGTACTTCATGAAGTGAGTTGAGGCTATTCCCCTATGAAAGATTACATCTCAATAGGTTTTCCATTTTGTCTTGAACAATATAGTAACTAGTATTGGGCTTCCCATGACTATTGTGATGGATCAAACACGAGGTAACAAACATCTACTACAACGTAAAACTGGTAGTGTTGTACACATCTGTTACGATGTAAAACTGGCATTTCTTGCATGCGTCCACCATGACGCTAAACTAGCAAAGTTTTCGATCATCCTCCACGACATGAAACTGGCAAGGTAAGCATCCATCTGCTGAGAAGTTAAATTAGCACAAACTTGTCCCTGGGTCACAACAAGAAACTGACATCCACAACACAATCTGCTAGGACCATAAACTAGCTCTTCCATTGTCCGCTATGATGTAAAACTAGCATGCTTCAATCTACCTAGACTTTTTAAATCGAGACCATGGTCTATTGGGACTTAAAATCGGCAACAATAGTCTACTAGGACTTAAAAATGGAAGCTACCAATAGACCATCCATGAAGCAAGCAGGCTTGATAATTCTTGCATGACATCCCTATCAAATACAACAGGTAGGGCGTTGGAATAGACGTAGTGCCACTACCTTCGTATCATCCTACTGATTCCTTGGATATGCTGAAAGACATACTACTGACCCCTCGGAGATGCTGCTAGAATGGAGACTCAACAACTGCAACTCCTGGGGTTAGCTTCGCCACTTGGAGCCACAAGGAAACTATGGTCACTCATAGCCTTGGTTGCCTCCAACCGTCATCGTCATGAGACCTTGGCTTAGTAGATTCATCTGACTGGCTCCTTGCCTAGTCAAATGGATAAGATGAATCTGGCTGTAGAAAGTGAATTCCTGAGCCACGATGTTAATAAAGGGACCAGTGCCTCTTGCTACGGTTTCTTCTCCATGGCCTACACTCTCCTTTTCACTTTGGACAGCACTTGTTTCAATAGCCTTCTTAGCGATTAGGACGATTGCTTGTGTTCTTTGTTCTTTGTTACATTTTGTAGGTTACTTGCTATGATAGTGTTGTTCAAAAATGCATTTACTAGGAGGGCAAGGCATCAAAGTGTTCTGAGGTGGCTACTCAAATTAGCCTAATGACTTGGAAGCATAGACCTTGTCCTTTTCCCCACCAGATACCTTGTCTTACTTTCCATTTCCCTTATCCCTACAGCCGCTCTTACGTTCTCCTCCTGTTTGTATAGAATGTGAGTGTACAGAAGTCTTTTGCACATGAATACCCATCATGTCCATGAACTGGCATAACACAACTCACCTCATGGAATTCATCTACATTAAAACAAAAAGGATGGGCAAAGCTAGGAAAAATGGATGAAACACAACTTTTCCAGGCCATACGGGCATAATGCAACTTGTCCAGGCAAGCCCTGCATGTACAATACAGCAGCATAACCTCTTGGTAACACACCCACGAAAAGTTGTCTAATAACATGTTTGCAAAGTATCTTGCTCACACTTGAGTCTTCCCCAAACCTCCCTCCCTTGTAACTATAAAATCCCTCTTCTGCTCCTTACCCTCCCAACCTTCACACTTCCAGGTTTGACAGAGCAACATCCGAGCAATAGCTGACGGATAGTGTTGGCGTCTTTATCTCCTTGGTGTTTTGTATTCTTTGTCAATGTCTCTTGGGATAGCCCTCAAAACATCAACAAATAGGGACCATTGAAACACCGTGAAATTTTGAGACCTTAATGATTCAACAAGGTCTCGAAGTTCAGGCAAGGATTTCCACAAGTGCCACATTTCAGCAAAGTTCTCTTTCTTTGGCTAAGGGCTTGCTATGCTATGCTACACAACTCAGCATAGTAGACTTCAGAAGGACTGAATAGAAACAAGGAATGCACACCAGAAACAATTCAACTTTGCAAGTTAGCCATGTTCAAAACTTTATCTTTTTGCACGCTATGCTGCATTACGCTATGCAACATAACATAATGTAATGCAAGCAGTGGCAGTCATTACACTACGATTACGCTTCCCAACGTAGCGTAGCGTAGTCATGGGATGGTTTATTTAGTGCAAGAGACAAGGTCAAATAAACTATCTCTTTGAAGTGTGGTTACACTATACTATGCTTTAGAATGTCGCACAACATAGCATAGCGTAGCGTTACAAACTTCAGCTACAGTACGTCAGGTCAACAGTATTTTGTAAGCCTAGGACATGCATCATCTAAACTGCATTTTTCTCCTAATCCTAGTCTTATAAATACCCTTGCAAAAAATTCTCAAAGGGGGTTGGCATTTTTTTGGCATTTTTTTAACAATATATCATGGCAAAGATTGGTGAGATGACCAAAAAGAGCAGGAAATAGAAGAGAATCGACGGTGACCGACACGAGCTTTTGACAAGAGACTTTAATTTAGTAGACACTTTTCTTTGAGTCTAACTCCCTTGTGCCTAGATTGGCTATAACAAGGTAGATTGGCCTTCACTTTTTTTGTCTCTGATTAGCTTCTTGTTTATAGTGGACACTTCATACAAACTGAAGTTCGCTTGTAAATCCAGTTGTATTCATCACATTTATCTATAAAAAAGATCCCAAATCTTGGGGTTGTACATGCTCCAAATTTAATTCATTACACCTTGTTTACATTGAATTTCATGAATATTTTGCATAATTTACACAGTCTTCATTATTTTCGAGATCTAATCTCGGAGCATATCTCGTTTTCTCTTAAATTGATAGTATATTTTATATCAAATAATCACCTCGTTATACAATCGTTGACAAATTTACTGATTTAGTAAGTCCTTGTATGATTGACAAGACCATTTAGAGCACCTCGGATTCATTTTCTCTAGCATGGCCCTCACACAGATCCTGGGTTAAAATTGTGTACACGGAAATCCCCTTGGTATTTCTAGCAATCGATGTTTTCTGTTGTTACAATGCACACACCTTCAAAAGAAAAGACCCCACTCAATACACACCATTGCCCATGAAGCCTTCATAATTGCTTGACCAACTTCTAAAGGTCAGGCTAATTCAACACAAACAAATGTCTCCTGCAGCCTCTCAAAGACACGATCAATTTTATGAACTAGCCAAAAATCTAGCCTTATCAACAACCAACAAACCCCCCATTCCAAAAGGATTTAGGTTGGATAGGTTTCGTGAATATCACCAACGGTGCAGTCATGGAACTGATTACTACTTTATGTTGAAATAGGATATACAACGGATGATTGATAGAGGCGAAGTAGTATTCAACAAGGGAAACCTAGTAAGACCCCAAAACCAATCCATGGGGGTCTACAAGGATCCTCTCAATACTAACAATGCATCATATGTGATCAATACTATCCATGTGGAAGATAGACAAGACATTCCTTGAAAATATTTTGTGATTCGTAGGCCTTCAGAAAACACATATCCTCAAACCCCTTTCATCATGCGCACATCCCCCACACTGCTGAGACAATTCATTATCCATGTAACTCCCTCAGTTGCAGTCACAACTGCACCATCTGAAAACCAACCCATTCCCTTTGTGATATAGATGCCAAAACACCCTAATACACAACCCACCTCCATTCCCCCGTGACCTCTGCGAGAACGTCTTGCCGATAGACTAACAAGAGAACATTTGGAAAGAGATAACCATCAACACAAATTCGGATCACCAAAGCCAATACCACTAAATGATGTTCCCATTAATGAGCCTAGCATGAGTCATCAAAATGAGGATAATGTCATGAGTCATGTCCCAAACCCAGCATCTTCAGTAAAAACCCCTGCACAGGAAATATGAATGCTAGGTCAAATGGACCAAATCTCTATAGACAAGGGTGCCCCAAATGGTAAAGACCTAGCGAATGCATTGATCCAGGTCACACAAGCTTTGAAACAAAAAAATACTTCTTTAATCCTATATGATCTAGTAATGACTTCACCAATACATCGAGAAGCTCTCATGCGTATGTTAACTTTGGTCCCTATTAGTGACGATCTTCCTACAGATGAACCATCCATTCATGCAATATTGTCCACACAATCTCAGGAATCAAAGACTACATCACTAGGGTTTCGCACTAAGGACATTAAGCTAGATGAGAAAATAGGAGAAGTTACTACAACCCCTATGTTCATAACTATATAGGTTAATCATTTCAAGATACGTAGGGTGCATGTCGATGACAGTGCGGCAACCAATGTAATACCTTTTTCCATCATAAAAAAACTAGGACTTACTAAACAAATATAGCCTATGAAAACTTCTTTCCTAAAATTCTTCAGTGGTTCCCGTGTTGGAATGAAAGGTATGGTCACCTTAGATTTCATAGCTAGGGACCAATTCCCCACATCAGTTGAATTCATAGTAGTCAATGAAATGCCAGGATTTAATCTAATCCTAGGACGTTCCTAGCTGGCTCAACTTAAATCCATTAGGAGATCCACCTACCTTACAAGGGTGGTGAAATTATCATATATGAGGATACAATAGTACTACCTACTTCCTCATACCCTAGAGTAGATCAAGAGTTAGAAATTAAGTTTGTTGAGCCTAAGCAAGGAACCATGAGCATACTTCAAAACATAAATCCAACGTTAGCTCCCAATCCTACTGAAACTGAAGAAATACTAGACAATACAAACATAGATGCCATCCCTGCTAATGTCTCCTGGTCAAAATTACCCTTTAATATCATCGATGAAGGAGAAGGTGAGTATAAAATTTTACCCACCTGCTCAATCCCACATGTTAAACTACAAAAGATCAAAAAGCAACTCAATAAATAGAACTAAACTATGAAATGTCCGAAATGATGTTAAACTATGAAATGTCCAAAATGACGTTAAACTATAAAATGTCCAAAATTATGTTAAACTACGAAATGTTCAAAATGACATTAAACTACGAATTATCCGGTATGACGTTAAACGACCAACAAATGTCCGCAATGACATTAAACTAGCCATGGTCAGAAATGACCAGTTCTATGTAAAATTTTTTGAAAACATTACTACCTTTGACCCACCATGGCATAAAATTGGTAATCCTTTCTTTAACAATAGATGCAACAATCCATCATGACTTTAAACTGATGTACCCAGCCCAAAATGGCTTTACACTAGATCCAACAAGTTACAAATTCACGAACTCCCATCATTTTACATTGAATTTTCAGTTACAAGTTACAAGTTACAATTTATATTCTTGCATGGTCATTGCCTTCTTTTTCAAGTATTTACCTTACGTTTCTCTTTACATTTTAGAAATTTATGCTACATTTAGTTGCATGCATATATGTTCATAATATACTCGAGAAAATAAAGAAAAACAATAAAAAACATGAAAGATAACAAAATATTTACATAGAACATAAAAGTAACAAAAGAATGCAACCATTTTATACCTCAATTAAATCTAGGTCATTACATCAGTCTTTATACATTCCATCAAACATCCAAAAATCTAAAAACATGTAACGGCTTAAGCCTGGCTAATGCAAAGCTCATGGATGGAGTTGATCCCCAAGATCCTCTTCATCATTTGCTCCTACTCCACTAGGGCCAACTCCATCATTAACATGTCTCTACAAATAGAAAACAGAAAAACAAAACAAAACGAGTAAGGATAATAAAGCAAATCATAAACACAAAAATCAGAAAAAAAAAATAGTAACACTAGCAATGAAAACAATAAAACCATACAAAACTAAATGTCACAATACAACACTCACAAGTGAGGAAGGTCCTAAGTTGGTCTTCAAACACCATAGAATCTCCTTCTTGGGCACATTTTCCCTATCCTTCTCCAAGCTAAGATCAATGCCAGCAATTGCTTTGCCTTTGTCCACTGGAGTCCAAGTAGGATGCTCAAGAGAAAACATGCCTATCGCAGTCTACCCAAAGGTAGTGGTAATGGTTCTCTCCAGGGATCCCTCCACCTTGGTGCACTCAGTAAACCTATCATAACCGGACGACAAACTTAACCCATCAATAAACATCTCCATCTGGTGATGCTCAACTGATTCCTCATTCAACCACTTCTTATACTGATGCTTGTGGTCCTTTTGAACTTGGCCCCACTTCCATATTTTGGCAGCAAAGGATTTCTAATCTTGACACTTCCTGTTCAACAAATCTATCTATGCCCTCTGTTCTGGTAAGTCTCGTGTAGCCTACACCTTACAGTTTAAAATCGTCCAATAATGTGCGTAGGTGATTTCGGATGAGCACCATGTGCTATCACTAGACAACCTAGCAGTAGCAAAGTCATAACGGGATTGGAGATCCCTTTTCTCCTCTCTCTCTTTTGCTAGGGTCTCCTTCAATGTGTTAACCTCATCCCATAAATGCTCAGTCGAACACCTTAAGGTCCAAACTATCTTAGCATTCTATACAACACAACCAGAAACTGCATCGTAAATATTTCTTGGGACTTGCTCAATATCCCTTGGCAATTCAGGAAGAGCATTAATATGGGTAGTTTCAGAAGGATCCCATTGGAGTTTGGCACCTACATGTGCACACATAAATTAGGCATGATCAAAAATAAACACAAAGAAACAAAATAAAACTAGACACTTAACATAACATGTAATGTACATGCACCTAGTTCAAGATGAGCTTCTTGTAAATGGGTGACCACCTCATTAACAATGCCGGTAACAAAATCCATTTTTCTAGGCATCTCAAGCCATGGCCTCAATGGGTCAATTGATGTGGGATGAGCAGGGGAGGTTTCTTCAATTGGAACCTATGATTTTGACGTGGCTTCCCAGGATATAGGTGCCTCAGGAATTCCAGCATCTACCCAAAAATGGTCAAAATAGTCAAGAACAACACATAAAAATCAAAAGACATGGAATCTAGATTGAGCTAAAGAAGAACATACCAAAAAGACCTTCACTGTCTAGCCTGGGTGGATGACCAAGCTGCAAATATCCATCAAAGAAACCATCAGGGACATCCCTTTCATCACTTGAATTCCTAAGAGCATCCAAGGCCTCCGTAAGCTTCATTCCCACGTTGCTTGTCCCCTCCTCCTCTTGTGTGGTAAGAATTTCTCACTCCTTGATTACTGCTTCCTTTTCTTTTCCTTTCTCCTCACGTATAGGAGCCAGGACCTCTCTCTCCTCCTCTGGAGTTTCATCTAAAATAACACCAAAATCTTAAATTTAGTAGAGTATATCTCATAGGCACATCCAATAGCATATAAAACAAAAAAGCAAATATATAGAAAAAAAGACAAACCACTTACCCTCCACTCGCAATATAAACTAAATCTTCTTTGCCCTTAGGGGTCTCACATCTGAAGTAAGATCCTTTGCACATTCCTTCCTTTTCACCTTTTCATTGGACTTCCCAATAGTCTTACTAATTAAGCATTTAGCCCTCTTAACAAATGTGCATAACCTAGGTGGTTCCAATCCCAAGCTATCATGGGAATTATGAGAACGACTAGTCACACCTCCACTAGTAACCGATACAAACTCCTCAATCTCTTCTGACGGATCCTGAGATTTAGTGGTTCTATATAAGTGGTGAATCCAAGGGCAGGATACTTGCGAATGGTCTCTCAAAATGTAGTGGTTATCCTCATGAACTACTAGGAATTCAACGAACCTATGCAAGTATCCCGCAAAGAAAGTAAAGGTGAAGTGGGATTTTGCATGAATGCTTGAATGTAACTTGATAATTTCCCCATGAAGGCTAGATCCTAGAAATTGTGCCCAATTATATTGCATTTCTATCTCTAAAACCGCATGCATCACACGTGTAGACTCAATCCCAAGGTTTCTTCCTTGAGAAAGAGATTTGGGAAATGCCCACACTCGAGATAGAGGATATAAGAAGTTCACTTCCATCGATTGGGTATCCTCTTGCATAGAAAATCCCTTGGGGCACTTAGACAAACACAACCATTGCTCAAGCTCCCTTATGACCTATCCATCTTAGTTTCCCTATCCATGGCTACCATGGTGCCATCCATGGGAACGCCAAAAAGATTGAAAATAAACTCACTGGTTAGGTGGAATAATACCTTCACTCCTTGAACCCATGTGGTAAAATGAAAAGCATCACCACTAAAAGAGTTAACAATTGTAACCATCTTAGTAGTCGAAATGTTAGGATTCAAGGCTGTAAACAAGTCCATCAAACCAGCCCAAATGAGATGACTAATAATCAAATTAGAAGCTTGCTTCTGTAACCACTTTTGTGATTGCTCTACCTCCCCATACTTTGTAAAAAGCATAGCCTTAGTACGTCCTATAGTAATAGTAACTTCTTCAGGGGGGATGACTACTTTAAAAGACAAACATAGAGCAAAAAGGTGACACAAAATGATGCAACAAAAAAGGAAAATGGAGTTTAAGGATCACCTACCATCTGTGACTAGTGAAGGTGAGGTGGGCGCACGATCAATCCTTTGAGGAAGGATTGGACCTTTAGGAAACCAATCCTTATGTAACCAACCATAGGCCTAAAAATGCACAAAGGCTCTTGAAAATTACTTGTGGGAGTCAACAAGGATCATCTTGGTCTGGTCTAATACTGCAGCACAAAGAATGGGGCCCGCCATAAAAGTCTCTAGTGCTATACGCACTAAAGTAAGCCCGTCATCATCATCATCACATCATCAAAATGGGACCTACATTGGAAAAAAACATGCACATTTAGATGATGACATAAAATTAAAAAGAAATCACAAGACACAAAGGAGCATACCTATTCACTTTGTATATTGTCTCGGGTGGGTTCTGAAATAAGGTATGCACACGGAGAGCTAGGAAAAGTGTGTTGCTACTATTGTAATGACTACAGGCAGGTAGCTCCCACACACATGTTAAAGGATGAGTGGATTTAGGACCCTCAGAAGGGCCTCCCTCCACTCTAAATAGTCCCTCATCGATATTAGTGATGAAGGCTAGGATGTCTTGTATAGCCCTGGGTAAAACAGTCTTAATAATATCATGAGCCATCTGTTCACTTAGATGAGACCATATGACAACATTGAAATTTTGTAGTATAAATGACAAGAATAAACTAGCACTGGGATGAAACCATATTACATGGGGCCTAATTTGCATGTCATAGGGAGGTGTGTCTGGCCTAAGGGGGCCAAACCAAGCAAGTACCCCAACGAGCTCAATAACGAGGAGAGAAGATTTAGGTCCCCTGCACATAACTGAAACATTGGGTAAGTGAAAAATCCAAGAACTAATAATAGATCAACATCACATAAACAAATATCCCACCTCATGAGATAAGGACACTAACATCTATTTAGTGTAATCTTATGCTTACTGGGGTACATTGAAATCGGTTTGAGAACAAATCCATGTTTAAATCGTTAATCCAAGAAGAACAATAAATGATGTAAACAATATAAAATTAAGAAATCATTGAACACCTTCACACTAGCCATGTCCTCCTTGAAAAGCCCAGAGACTAAAAAATAGAAATTCAAAAATAATTGTCACATTGCCCTAGGGGAAAAAAATTGATTTTCATGGTCACACTACCCCAGGTGCGAAAAACTGATTTTCATGGTCATGCTATCCCAGGGGCGAAAAATTGATTTTCATGGTCATGCTGCCCCAGAGGTGAAAAATTGATTTTCATGGTCACGCTACCCCAAGGACAAAAAACTGATTTTCATGATCACGCTGTCTAGGGACCAAAATCTAAAAATTGTAGTCACGTTGGGCCCTTATTCCTAGGTCATGTTGTTGCCAGCCTTCCAACAAAGTCAGGCTACCCAGGCAGCCAAAAAATTCAAGGAGTCACGCTGCCCTATCCAGGGCCAAAATTTTATAACCCACGTTGCTCTCTAAAAATTGAAAAAAAAACTACCCAGGAATTACAAGTCACGCTATCCCAAAAACTAAAAATTCAAGACCTCGCTACCCCAGGACTAAATCCAGAAACCCCAAGTCATGTTGAGATCCCTTGAGAAATTCAAAATGTCAGTCATGCTAGGTTCCTTCTGAGACCTAAATCTAAAACAATCATGCTGAGACGCAAATCTAAAACAATCATGCTAAAACCAAAGAATCGTAGTCACGCTGATTCAAAGTTTCGGTCACGATGAGATTCAAAATCTAAAACAATCACGCTGAAGTTCCCCAAGAATCCAAATTTTTTGCAATAACGCTGCCCTCTAAAACTGAAAAATTTTGCTTCAGAAATTTAGAGTCACGCTGTTCATTCCCTACCCCGAAACTAAGAAAAATTTGCAAGTAATGCTGCCCTGAAATATCCCAAGTCATGCCGCTCTCAAGAATAAAAAATGTTGTAGTCACGTTGTCAAAAAGGACAAGATAGTCAGGGTAGGATAGTTACGTTGCCGAGAATACAAAACAAAAAAAATCGATTTTACGTTAATTTTCCCTGCAACTAGTCATGTAAAGAAATCCCAAAACCCTACAACTATAATGCTGAGAAAGCCAAAAATTTCGCAGCCAAGATGCCAAGGAAACCAAAAACTTGTGCGCTCACGTCCCAAATCGCAAGCCCAAAAATCCCAAGCACAAATTCTCACCCTAGGTAATGCTACTTACAGAAATGTTAAAGAAAAATTAGGGGCAAGGAATTTACCTATGCAAGGCCTTCTTTCACGTTGGAATCCTAACTTGGGGGAGACATTGGAGGAGATCTTCACTCTCCTCCATGAACGTCAAGGCTACCTACTTCCTTCCCTTACCCCCGGTTGCCTTCCCCTTGCCCTTGTTTTTCATGGTCATGCTGATGCTGACACTAATTCCCTGGCCCATGTTGCACTCTAGGAAGGTCACGCTATTCTCCCAATTGCTAGCAACTCACGATGACAAAAATGAAGTTTCTTTTTCAAAATTTTCTTTCCTATCCCTCCCTAGTAATTTAATTTAATTTAATTAATTTTTAGGCTTTTTATTCTAATTCCTATTCTCATTTTAAATACATGTTGTTGTTCAAGCCATCTTTGCCTTATGCTTGCCCAAATTTCTTTATCATTCCAATCCCCCCCAAATTGGACCCAAAATTTCTTATGAACGGAGGAGGAAAGTACAGAAAATCAATGAAAATACATATAAACATATATAAACATTTAGAAACAACATAAAATTTCATAAAACTTTAAAATCTCCATGACCTTATTGTCCACTCAAAAATTTAAAATTTAAATATAGAGTTTAAAAGTCAAAAAATTTGAAAATTTAAAAATAGTACATGCACGTAGTTCAAATGGCAAGTCAACATGTGGCCTAGTATCACCTTAAACTACCATTTGGCCCAGTATGGCCTTAAATTGCCATGTGGCATGGTATGGCCTTAAACTGTCATGTGGCCTGGTATGGCCTTAAACTGTCATGTGGCCTGGTATGGACTTAAATTGCCATGACTTACACCACATCTCCTAATTTTGTCAGTACACAGTTTAATTATCCTATGTGTGTTTACACTTTGTAATTATCCTTCCAATAGGGTGTCTCTTACTTTGCTCCCATTTTAAATTGGTAGGAGTGAGCACCATGGCCACCAAGAACATCCTCTCAACATTGTCTCTCGATGGACCATACAGGAAGATAGAGAGAATGATCAACCCAAAATCCTTTGATCTAAATTCATCCACCTATGCCGATTTGATAGCCTCCACTCAAGAAACCTCGGACTGGCCTAAAAACATGACTAAAACTCTAGATCTAGAAGCTGATAATATCACTAAGGATCCTCTAGTTGAAATCCCCATTACCACAGTCAATGGTAAAGCTAGAACATTAAAATCAAGTGCCTTACTAGACTCACAACTCGTAGGTGACATCACCCATGTCTTAAAAGACAACATAAAAATGTTCGCATGGTCATATACCGATATGCCAAGATTAGATCCCCGAATCATCCAACACAACATTATTCTTGATGAAAAAATTAAACGAGTGAAAAAAAAGCACGAAAAGTAAGACCCAAAGTTGCATTAGCAGTCCGCACTGAAATCAAAAAACTCTACCAAGTTAGCTTCATCAAAGCTATTGATTATTCCGATTGGGTATCAAACATTGTCATAGTCCCTAAAAAGAACGGTAGCATATGCATATGCATTGACATCTGTGACCTCAACATAGCCACTATAAAGAATGACTTTCCATTGCCCAACATTGATCAGCATATTGACACGATTGCTGGGCATGCACTATTATCCTTTATGGATGGATTTTTGGGCTACAATTAAATAAGAATCAATCCAGAACATCAACTTAGGATAACTTTTATGATACCTTGGGGCACATTCTACTATACGATGATGTCATTTGGCCTTAAAAATGTAGGAGCTACATATCAGTGAGCAATGATGTACATATTTAGTGATTACATGCTCAATTTTCTCAATGATTATGTTGACAATATAGCGGTCAAATCTAAAATAATTGAACAACATGAAAAAGATCTAGACTTAGTGCTTAAACATTGTCTCAAATATGACCTTAGGCTTAACCCAGAGAAGTGTATTTTTGGTATTAAAATGGAAAAAATGCTTGGTTTCCTAGTCTCTGAAATAGGGATACAGGTAGACCCCGATAAGGTTAAAGCAATAACCAATATGCAACCACCAAGAAATCTTACTGAACTACGTGGCCTCCAAGGTAGACTACAATTCATCAAAGGCTTTACCGAAAGGCTGACGGATAAGTTGAGTTCTATGAAACATCTATTACAAAAGAATGTACATTTCCAATGGACTCAACAATGCCAAGAAACATTTGAGAACATAAAATAAGAGTTGGCTCAACTACCAACTATTTATCCTCCACAAAGTGACAAACCTTTCTACATTTATCTTGCAACTTTCGATTCCTCCATCGCATCCATGCTTTGTCAAAAACATTAAGATGAAGCCAAGATCCATGTATATTACTTGAGCCACACATTAATCACCTATGAACAACGATACAATGATGTAGAAAAATCATGCCTCACCCTCATCTTCTCCTTGAAGAAATGGTGGCATTATCTCTTCCATAATCAAGTTTACATCATTTGCAAGGATAATGTTCTCTGTGCCATCACTAATAACATCTATGAATCAACTAGGTTAGCTAGGTGAAAAGTGATGATCGCAGAGTTTGACTTGCACTATGTTGCTCAATCTTCCACAAAAGGTCAAGCAATAGTGATGCAACTAACCATCTCATCGACACATGATCACATGACAATAAACCCCAAATTCCTAGATGAGAATGTTAATAGTGTAGACAATGTACTTGATAACTACGAGGAAATCCTCTACTTTGATGGAGCTTCAACCTCTTGAGGAGGAAGTGTTGCAACCATTTTAACATACCCCTTTGGAGAAATCCAACCTTTCACCTACCACTTAACCTTTCCTTGCACCAATAACATGGCAGAATATGAAGGTCTTCTTAGAGACCTTCAAGTAGCATTAACTTCAGGAATCTCACACCTTGTAGTTCGAGGGGACTTGTAATTAGTCATTAATCAAGTCACAGAGGTTTACAGGTGCAAAGATCTTCATTTTCAATAGCATTGTGATTTGACCAAACATTTGGTAAGGCAACTAGTAGAAGTAGATATACAACATGTCCCCCGAAGCAAAAAGACAATTGCTGATGCACTTGCCACACTAGCCTTAAACATGACACCCGAAATGTTCCATGCGTTGCCTAGCTCTATAACAAGTTGTGCCAAACCTATAATTAACACTCTAGATGAAGTACCTGTAGCATCTATTAATACAACACACACAATAGAATGGTATGATGACATAAAAGAGTACCTTCTAAGAGGCAAACCTCCACAACACTTGACAAATGCTCAAAAAGATGTCGTACAGAAACGTTCCCGCCAATACGCATTAATAGGAGAAACCTTGTGTTGTAAATCATATGAAGGTATTTTGCTAATGTGTGTTAGTAGCATTGATGGTCAAACGATTGTAGAACAAATCCACGAAGGACTTGTGGAGGACACATAGCACCTAAAGCAATGGCAACAAAGATTAGGTGCTTAGGTTATTATTGGCCACACATGGAATACAATTGCATCTCCAAGGTCAGAACATGTGACATTTGCCAAAAGCATGGTAATCTAATACATGTGCCACCTAGCAAAATGCATACAACACAAATCACATGGCCATTCCAAAAATCGGGTTTAGACTTAATTGGACCGATAACGCCGTCATCTTCAGCAGGACATAGCTTTATTATGACTACAACTGAATATTTCACAAAATGGGTAGAAGCTATTTCCCTTAGGAAGACCACTTCAAAACACATTTGCACTTTCATAATGGAAAATATCATGACCTGTTTTGATATTCCAATGACCATCGTTACTGACAATGGGCCACAGTTCAGCAGTGCATATACTAAAAGCTTCTGTGAAAGTCTAGGCATTAAACATGCATTTTCATCACCTTATTACCCATAGAGCAATGGTCAGGCTGAGGCTACAAATAAGACTGTCATCATGGTGCTCAAAAAGATGCTAAATCAGAGCAAGAAACTATGGCATGAATAATTGGTCTATGCATTGTGGCATATCGAATGACACATCAAACATCCATAGGTAAAACTCCATATAGTCTTGTATACGGATCTAAAGTTGTTTTACCTTTAGAATTGTAGGTTCCCTCATTGCGGATTGGTCTCTCCAACCTCCTTGATGAAAGTAAAAATAATAAACTGTGCATCACTGACCTTGATTCAATAGAGGAAGAATGAGTATGAATGCTTGATCAAATAGAATGGTACCAAAAATAACAGACGTAAAGACACAAGCATGATCTTCATAAACATCCGATCAAAGAAGGAGATCTAGTCCTTAAGGCTACCCGTGAACATCCAAATAAATTCTCAGCCAACTTGGAAGGGCCTTACTTGGTTACCAAGGCATACAATAATGGAGCATTCAAACTTGCTGACATGGACGGGAATGAGTTTGCTAATCCTACAAATCACTTGTACCTAAAATGGTACCATGTCTAATAAACTTGAGGTACGTGAATAGTCCTAGCATCATGACTTAAAACTGATACCATAGAATAGTCCTGACATCATGACTTAAAACTGATACCACATAATAGTCCTAACATCATGACTTAAAATTGATACCACAGAATAGTCCTCGCATCATGACTTAAAACTGATACCACATAATAGTCCTGTCATCATGACTTAAAACTAATACCACAGAATAGTCCTGGAATCATGACTTAAAACTAATGCCACAGAATAGTCCTGGCATCATGACTTAAAACTGATACCATAGAATAGTCTTAGCATCATGACTTAAAACTAATATCATAGAATAGTCTTGGTATCATGACTTAAAACTAATACCATAGAATAGTCCTGGCGTCATGACTTAAAGCTGATATCACAAAGTAGTCTTGGCATCATGAATTAAAACTGATACCACAAAATAGTCCTAGCATCATGACTTAAAATTGATACCATAGAATAGTCCTGGTATCATGAATTAAAACTAATCCCACAAAAAAGTCTTGGCATTGTGACTTAAAATTGATACCACAGAATAGTCTTGACATCATGACTTAAAACTGATACGACAGAGTAGTCCTAGCATCATGACTTAAAACTGATATGACAGAGTAGTCTTTGCATCATGACTTAAAACTGATACCACAGAGTAGTCTTAGCATCATGACTTAAAACTAATACCACAAAGTAGTCCTGGAATCATGACTTAAAACTGATACCATAGAATAGTCCTAGCATCATGAGTTAAAACTGATACCACATAGTAGTCCTGGCATCATGACTTAAAAATGATACCACAGAGCAGTCCTAGCATCATGACTTAAAACTAATACCAGAGAGTATTCCTAGCATCATAACTTAAAACTAATACCACAGAACAGTCTTGGCATCATGACTTAAAACTAATACCACAGAATAGTCCTAGCATCATGACTTAAAACTGATACCATAGAATAGTCTTGGCATCATGGCTTAAAATTGATACCATAGAGTAGTCCTGAGGCCATGACTTGAAACTGGCACCATAGGAACATCCTGGAGTCATCACAATAAATCGACATCATAGAGCTTTGTCTAGTATGACTCTAAACTGCCACATCTGTCCACCATGACATAAAACTAACATTCAGAGTCCACTAAGACTATAAACTAGTTTTCCTCTTCACAGTCTGCTATGACTATAAACTAGCAATGCACCATCTACTACGACACTAGAATAGCATCGTCCAAGGGGTTATAACATGAAACTAACCTACAACAGTCCACGAAAACTATAAACCAATGACACCATCAATAACCAAGAAAAACTTGAAAAGATGTGTTGCTGCAATTGGCTATTCATGTTTCACCAAAACTTACTGCATAATTTATCTCATGGGCCTTGATGAAACTGATGCTGTTTGATTTTGTTTTATTTGAAATTGCACTTGGTGGCTCCATCTCCTTATTTAAAGTGCTCAGCTAACTATTTCATTTGTGTTTTTTCTTGTCTCCTTGGAGTGGTGTTTGCAAGATGACATGCCTGAGGCATTCGTGCACAGATGCACTTCATCGTGACGACAAGGTATCACATTCTTCCTTATGCACATAACTGGGTTAATCAAACTATTCATAAGTACATTCTCAACTCCAGATACATCCCCTATTTCCCCAATCATGCTCCCCTTAGCCTATTCAATTACACCCCCTTGATACATTCTGCTTCCCCAAAGCTCTTGATATATTGTTACACACTGTAACTCTCTAAGCATGTTACAATGTAAGACACAGTACATGATGCATGATGCAAAAAGCAAGCGCTCGAACATGAGCACAACACTAAAAGCAAGCTCTTTCAAAAAGACCAAAGAAAAAAAAATAAAAGAAAACAAAACAAAAACAAGGAAAAAAAGAAAAAAAAACAAAAGAGAAATAAACAAAAAAAAGAAAAATAACAAAAAGGTCAGAGAGAAAAATGCACGGAAGAGGTCTTCACGACCCTGTTGACATTATAAACCATAGACTATTGGCTATTCTCATACAAGCCTCAGGTGAGAAGGTAATTATCTTGAAAAGAAACTACACTTGTGTCTCAAAGAGACCATGTGGTACATCATTGCATGGCTTTGGCTGTTTACAACGGTCCCACAAATACTCTATAAGAATCTTGTTTCTCCAAAGAATGCCCCTCCTATGTCTTGGTTCCGAGTCTACTGAAAACCTGGCTGTTGACGAGGACCAATGACATAACTTGCTCACACGAGAGCATTCCTCTCCCACAATTCCAATAGCAATTATCATCCTTGACCAACTCTGGGCTTTTCCTAGTTACAACTAATCCCCTCCCCTTACATCTCAAACTACATTTCCCCAATCCCATGTACTTTTAAAAATGGTGTGATGACATCCAGCCAAACGCTAATGGATAATGCTTGGTACTTGCTTGATCATGGTGTTTTGTACTTCTTTGTCGATGCCTCTTGGGTGGATTCCTCTAGACGTCAACAAAGAGGGGCCAATGAAGCACCACTAATTTCAACCTAGCACTTTGAAATGGAAATGACTCAAGCCCTTTTGAAGTTTTGGAGATAAAATTTGGCTAAGGCATTAAGCTCACACCTAGCCTACCCAAGGTAATTTTGCTCACCCTCATCATGAACAACTCCAAGCAATGTCAAAATCAAGTCAAAAGTGTAGGTCAATTGTTCGAAGATCAAAATTCTAGTGTTCAACATCCAACGTGAAAAATTACAAGTTTTTAGGTCACACTGAGTATGACCATAGCATGACCTACCCAAAATACACTTCAAATCAGACACATTCAAGCTCAAATTTCTAAATCTAGCTCACACACAAGTAGGTAGTAGTCACACTTCAAAAATCTAGGCTTCAGGATTCAAAAAAAATGGTGTCAAAAAGGTCTTTTATCTTACTCATGCTGAAGGTCACGCTCAATGTGAGTACAATGTGAATGTAGCATACACATGCTAGATGCTAGACACACACGCTGGAGGTCATGCTAAGTGTGAGTGGAACATGAGCTCGCATCCACTCACACTGGGAGCTCTGCACAGGCAGAAAACACCTCAAATAGCCATGGACTTGACACCTCGCAGTAGTCAATTCTGAAATCTAGAAGTTTCAAGCTGACGGGAGTTAATCTCTTTGATTTTCTTTGTAAAATTTTGATTTGTGGGCTTGTCAAGCCCTCACAGGTCTAAACTACATGTACTCCCATGGGTTTGAGTAACCCATGATTTGTAAATTGCAATGTACCTAGTCAAAAATGTAGCCTGTCGACACACATCCAACTCATACATAGTTGTCCATCGGACATGTGTTACGAGATTTGCTATCCTCTCATCTCTTAGCCATTGATTCCATTCTTGAATTCTGCACCTGAGCCCAGCCCAACCCTATAAATACCCTGTCAATTCACATGAACCAGGGGTTGTGGGGACAATCGGAGACATTGGCAATTCTGAGAACATATAGCAAAACCAGCAAATCCTTGGGGACTCAGCACACTTAACTCTTATCATTCAAGCACTTCTCACGTACATTATCACATCATCACATCACTACGTCACATCACCCCAGGGCTAAGCATCTGACTTGCCATCCACACACGTGCAACTATGCTTTGCGGTGCACATCTTCTCTAAGAAATACAATTTAGTTCGTTTTTCCAACCAAGAATTATTTCTGTTTACTCTGTTTTATATTTTTTTTCTATTTTTTACATTCTTCTTATTACATTATGTTCTATTTGCTATCCTATTTACATTTTGTGTGCACTGTTTACATTTTAAAGCATTAGTTACGATAACCCCAGCACAAGCCATAGTTTACACTTGGGGGAAGTCCTTGGTTGATTTGTGTGCTGACCATCCAAGGCACTCTGCCTTTGTTCCCTTTTCCAGTTTGCCGTCAAGAAGAGGTAGGGTTGACTGTGCCTACCCAATGATCTTTTGATGTCTGTTTCCTTCCAACCTTACACCGACGATTTAGGTCAGTACACTATTTAGCTTATCTCACTTAATTACTTAATTAGCTTAATTACTGAAAAACATTGAATAAATAGCTAAAAAATTAAATACATGAATGAAGTATTTAAACTATCTATAATGCTACAAGGTTTGATTAGAAAGCTCATTTTATTTCCATGCACACTCTCGTGCTTAGGTACAACACTACTTAAATAAAGATCCATAGACTCAATGACTTCTTGCTATAGGCACTTAGGAAAATGCTCTAACTTTCAAATGTAAAAAATTCAAGAGCTTTATTACACTATGAAAAAATGATGCCTAAACATGATAGGTTGACATGTATTTATAGGCAAGAATAGAGACTACATTGACGAGGCCATGTTGACGCATCAACAAAGCCTAGTCAACAAGGCCCAATCGATGTAGCCCAATTGACATAGCCAATCCATGACTCATTAGACACCTTAGCTTTTAACTTGTGAATTTGAAATAAACTTTTTTCTTGTTTTAAATAGAGATATGTTCTTCTATTATTTTAGAATAAACTAGTATGTCACTCATAAATGCTATAAAAAACTTATCCAAATAATTATAGAAAATATAATTCATTAAAGCCATAAAGCTAGTTGAAACATTTGTTAAAATAATAGACATAACAATAAATCTGTTTCACCATACCTTATTCAATATGCTATTTTTTTAATATCATTCTTTTTTATTCAAATTTAATGTTATATTAATTTAAGATTAATCTTCAAAGAATATGCTCAATAATCAATACAAAGAAAAAGAGTTCTATCTATATTTCTAACAAATAATATAGGTAATCCCCATAGTGATACACTAGGTTTAATTATACCTTCATTAAATAACTAATAGATTTGAACTTTAATTTCTTTAAATTATTTTACAAAAACTTGTAAGATGTCTTAGACACTGGTCTGATCCTTATCATAATTTCTATTACTTGATCCACTTTTTTTTCTAGTTGTAATTCATTCAAATTCTTAAATACATCCTCAATATTTTCTAATTCTTATAACATTTAAAATTTCACTTTATTATCTATCTTACAAATGTTGACCAATATGGGCACTACACATTTTCTTATCAAATGTCTTATTTAATTAAGATTTTAAGAGTTCCTAATCTTCTTCCTAATCTCTAGGGATTCTAATTTCATCAAAAGATAGGACATGAAGGATGCAAGATCTAAACCTTTCTATAATGTTATAATATGTAAGGAATTATGTTCCCAAAATAGTAAGACAATTATCTAAATTTATAAAAATATCCTTAAAATTATTCTTCTTATAATTTAAAATTACAAAAATAATTCTTACTTTTCCTAGTAACTTTTTTCTCATCCATTAGATAAACACTAACGCTTTCTCGATGTGTTGTTCTAAGCTCTAATTATTTAACTAATTTAGATGAAAAAAAGTTATTATATGTATTATAATCAATGAAAAAATAAATATCTTGCTTAAGAATTGAACTAAAAATAAAGATTAAAAAAATTTTAAATTTTTGTAGACATGCTTTCTTTGAAGCAAACATTTTCTTCAATGCAACTTTCTTCTCAAGGTTTTGATTTGTAGTCTTTTGCATCTAGAGGTTTTTTTACCTTGTATTTATATTTTAAAATAAGCTATTTTTCAAGGCAAGTGATAAGTAGTGAAGTACCTCTACATCTAGCCATATAAATCACTAAGGCATTACACATGATCTAGTCAAATTTCGTGGACCTATAGTTATCTCACACTAGTTCCTCTATGAAGTGAAATGGTATTGAGAACATTTGTTGTCTTTCCAACTACACTTTTGAGGCTCAAGGGTATGGTTTAAGTGTAATTGAGGTATATGATTTTTTTTCATTTTATATTTTATAGATGTAATCACCTACAATAAAAATAATGGTAGAGTTGATTGAAAACTAATGTCTATTGTCTATCTATCCTAACACAAGTAACTGCTCCATTTTTCTGAACACATCTTGAACACATATAGTACTACTAGGCTACCAAATGTTAAGCATTGCTAAGTTACCAAGTACTATATGAATGCTCAAATTCGTTGTGCTCATGTTCATTGATTGCTAGAAATAAATTGCTTAATTGAAATGCATTAAAGTAAAGAACACAAGAGTATAATGAAATAAGGAAAATATTAAGCTATTCTCAATGCTACAAGGATTTCCAAAAGAGTTCATTTTATTCCTATCACACTACTATGCTTAGGTACATCAATGCTCAAACAAAAAACCATATATACTTTGGATTCCTTTTGTAGGTACTTAGAAAATATTCTAACTCTAGGGAAAATAAATAGTAATAGCTTCACTACCTTGCTTGAAAACTAAAAACTAACTAATGAATTACTTCCAAAACTAAAGCCTAGGCATGATACTTATATACTCAGGGTGTATACCCCGACATCAGACATCCAACATCTGATCTAGGTCCCAATGTCACGTACACAACTTCGTGGCCCCAACGTCACAGCTGACATCAAATGGTGATTCATCATAACTCCATGACTGAATGAGAACTCATCCTCAAGTGAAGAAGAGGAGGAACAAGTTGTTTACAATATAACATATTGGGTAGGTATGGGATTATTGACTGACATGGCAAACTAACTTGGATGAAATAGACATATAAACTCTAAGTGTCTAAGTTTATGGAATTACAATATTTACAACATTGGGTGTTCATCAAAAGAGGAGTGAACACCCTAGAGAATATTGACATCCAACACCTCTTTGATAGTAGAAGAATCAAAGAGAGAGAGAGGGAGGAGATTCAATGATCACAAGTAGTCCTCATTGTGTGGTCCTGCTACATCATCCTTGGTGAAGATAGTCCCTCTTCTAGTCCATGCTTCACTGCAATCATAATAGAATCATGAATTAGTATGTAATGTGTAACACATAGTGATTAAATGCCTTGTCTTATTAGTGGTTACACTTGGCTAAGTTGTGATTGTGATAGATTGGTTCCTTGAGTGGTATTAGCAGGAAGGCTAACAAATAGGGTAATTTAGACAAGTGGTCCATTAAATTTGAAAAAATTAAATATAAGGAAATATTTGAAGAGGGTATAAGAATTCATAATAATGAAAATAAGAAGTTATTGAAACTATTGTGAAGATGTGTACAACTAGATGTCATTGATGGGATAAACAAAAAGGAATTTAATTGTGAAAATGTCTAAAGGTAAAGAACTTAACTAACCAAACAAAAAGATATGTAAGTGGGTCCTCCCTAAAGTAGGAACAAGACTTTTATGCCCTTGCATAACTTCAAACCAAAGAGTCCATGAGTTCTGTGGATGATTAATGTTACAAAAGATTAAGTACAAAAACTTGGAAGTAACTAATTAAGAATTATGACACATCAAACTAAAACATGAAATTGGTAGTGAGGTGAAACATGGAAAGCATAGATGGATAAGAGAGAGATAGCGTAATAGAGTTCCTAATTATGGTCACATGATGTCCCTTGTGGATTTTGTGGCTAAATGACTTAATAGGATCCATCTTTAGTCCAGACCAAGACCAACCACTTTTAGTGACTTCGCATCAACAGTCTAAGACCAATCCATCCCCTGAGACACAAGACTGCTCCCACAGAATAACCACTATTCCAAATTAGAGAAAAAGTAATAAGTGAGGAAAGGCCTTAGCTAGAGGAGATGAGTCCCATAACCAATGCTTGTAGCTTGTTTATTTTTTCTAATGGATGTGCTTTGAATTCCCATTATTTTTTTAAATGAAAATCACACCATGCAAATACATATGCATTTATTTTGTCCAAGGGATGTGCTTTAAATCCTCATATTTTCTTCCTTTATTTTTTTCTTTTCATGAGAACCACACCATGCAAGAACTTATTTAACATCCTTTATTGATTGACATAGAATGGTAAGAAATTCATGGAAACACACATGCACCCAGGAAAACAAAAAGGTACAAAGAATACTGAATCCCCTTAAATCCACACCCTATTCAAACCTTTGAATCCTTCCCAATTTTGGAAACCACCAAAGTCACAAATGTATTAAAGTTTTATTAATGAAAAGGGAACTGCAAGTTTCCAAAACAAGGAAAATCATAGAGTTTGTGAATGGGTGGATGTTGTGGACTCACTAGCTGTTACATGAAAAAGAAACAATGTCTTAATTATCTGTAATGAAATTCAAAGCTAGAAACTAGACACCAACAATTAATTTTAAAAAAAATAGTACATACCATCATCAAGTAATGCATTACCAATGTACCTAGAACTTATTAACAAAAAGGTAGAAAATCACACCAAACAAAAGAAAATATAGAAGAAAGTGTAAATTATTCAAGAAATATCAAATGTACTAATGATGGTGTAAAAAAAGAATTAAAAAAGATTAATAACATAAAAAAAGAATATAAAACAAAAAGTTGTAAAATGAAAAATGTGTAAAACAAAAAAGTTGAAAACTAAGAAGCTACTTGAATGATTAGCATGGTTGGCCATCTTACCCATGACTAAGTTGAAAGGAGGAGATCCAAAATATGGAGTGTGGTTGAGGATTGGATTAGGTGCTTATTGTGTTAGCTAGTGTATGCTCATGGAAAGGCTTAATTTGTTAGATGTTGACTAGCTATTTCTCATTTGGACTCTTAGGTTTATAGATCATAATGGCCACTAAAGAAAAAGTTTTATAAATGATATAAGGTCCTTCCCACAACATTTGGAACTTATTTCATTGAGGTACATGTGTGGGGTTCTAGTAGAAAACCTTATCTCCTGGTTAAAATTTAAGTTTTCTAATTTTTAGATCATGATGCTCTTTGTTATAAGCCTTGTGAAACTCATTAAATGATAAAGGTACTAATCGATTTTCATCTGTCAGGTTAAGATTCATTAGTCTTTCCTTTTGGGCTAGACTTAAGTGTAGGTCAAGGTCACAAGCCATTGAAAGTGTTTAGAGTTTAGATTGAATAGAAAGTATTGGTAGTTTACTGTACACAAGCTCATAGGGAGAGTAGCCTATAGAAATTTTGCAAGTTGAGTGGTAGGCTCAAAGGGCATCATTGAATTTCATGTTCCAATCCTTCCTATACTTGTTAATAGTTCTTGTTAGTATTCTTGAGGTTTCCCTATTGGTGACCTTAGCTTTACCATTAGCTTGGGGATGGCAAGGTGTTGTTAGTTGTGTTCAACCCCCAAGCATTGCATGAGCTTCTAAAAAGTAGTGCCTGTAAAATGAGTTTCATTTTTAGAAATTAATGCACATGGCATACCAAACTTGTTTAAAATGTTTTGTTATAAAAAATAAGCAATAGTAGAAGATGTGAAATTGATGACAGTTGTTGCTTCTTCCCATTTCATACAATAGTCAATAGTGACTATGATGTACACCTTTCCATTTGACATGGGTGTGATGGGATCCATGAAATCAATGCCCCAAATGTCAAATGGTTCTAAAGGTTGAATCCACTATTTAGTTCCCTCCATTTGAGTAGTCATTCCACCATCTCATTGGAATCATTCACAAGAGTGAATTAAATGATGCATATCCATGAAGATTATTGGCCAATAGTACCTTGCCATCAGGATTTTAATGGTTGTGCATATCCTAGCATAGTGTCCTCCACAAGGACCTTCATAAGCATCTTGGAGAATGTGTAGTTGATCGACATTAGGGACACACCAATGAACCAAGCCATTAGCACACACCATGTATAGGTGTCCATTGATCCTCATGAAGTGCTTTACCTAGTGAAGAAACTACTATTTCCTCTGGTGGTCCAACTCTTATAGCATCTCCTAAGTGAGAAGATAGGTGAAAATGTTATAATAACATTTTGGCACATTGGGAATTTTTTTAGTTATTTCCCTAGAAAATGGGGGTTCATTAGGAAATGTATTGGATAATGGGCTTTTATCCTCTTTATCATCCCATTGCAACCGAGACAAGTGATTAGCAACCACATTCTCAATGCCCTTATGATCAACCATTGTAAGATCAAACTCTCGCAAGATCACTAGCCATTGTATGACATGAGGACTCACCATTGTTTTTTTCATTAGAAAGTATATGAAACTATGGTTTGTATGCACAAACACCTTGTATCCAAGCACATAATGCCTAAACTTCCTAGAGAAAACACCACTACCATCAATTCTTTTTCTATAGTGGTGTAGTTAAATTATGCATCCACAATGCTTCAAATGACATAGTGGATGTATTATGGATGTTTTTTATCATCTAACTATGTTAGCATAGCTTCCAAAGCATAATTCAATGCATCTATCATGATGTGAAATGGTGTAGACTAGTTTAGTACTTGTAGGATTGGGATTGCTACAAGCTTTTCCTTCAATTATTAGAATGCTTTCTCACATTCTATGCTCCAAACAAATGGATCATCCTTCTTTGTTAGCTCAACCAATGGTTTTTCAATCTTCGAGAAATTCTCTATGAATTGTCAATAATAGCCAATGTGTCCAAGAAATGACCAAGAATCTTTAACTATTTCCAGCTACTAGGTTATTCCTTGGATGATCCTTATTTTTTTAGTATCCACCTCAGTTCTTGCTTATGATATTTTGTGCTCTAGTACAATGTCCTTGTAGACCATGTAGTGAATTTTCTACCAATTAAGCCACAAGTTAGTTTCAACACATCATTTTAGCACTTGCTCAAGGTAGTCCAGGGCTTACTTAAATGTAGCTCCATAAGTGGAGAATTCATCCATGAAGACTTCTACATCACTACTGATCTACTATTGAAAGATGCTCAGGACCAAAGTATTGAAATGTGGTAGGGACATTTCATAGACCAAATGACATCTTACGATATGCAAAAGTCCCCTAGGGACTCATGAACATTTTCTTTACTTGGTCCCTAGGTGTAATTTGAATTTTGTTATAGCCACTATAAACATCTAGTAAGCTATTGTAATAATGCCTTGATATTGTGTTTGATATTGTGTCAAGCACCTAGTAAACAAATGGTAATGGAAAGTGATCCTTGAATGTTGCCATATTCAATATCCTAAAACTGATGTAGATCTGCCACTTACCACCTTTCTTTGGTACAATTATGAGTGGACTAACCCACTCACTATTTGCAATGGAATAGATGAACCCTATCTTGAGGAGTTGCTTGATTTCCTCCTTGACAATTTGCTTCAATTTGGGGTTCAACCACCTCTATGGTTGTCATTTTGGCTTTATGGTTGGGTTGATGTAAATGCAATGCTAGCATATACTAGGATCAATCCTGATGAATTTAGGATATGACCAAGTAAAAGCTTCTAACCATCTTTCAACTACCTTCAACAGCATATCTTTCTGTTCTAGAGCAAGTCTTACATTGATTATAGCTAGCTTCTTGTTTTTCAAAAATACATATACCATTCTAGCTAGTAACATTTTTAGTTCAAGGGGCTATGGCTTGAATTTCTTAGGAATTTCCAACTCTTCCAAATAGGTATCATTATTTGTATCATTAGAGAGTTGGTGATCAACTTGCTCAAGTTCATTCATGCTCATGACATATTCACGTGTTAGGCTCTTAGCTAGTTCCATGCATAGTGTGCTACTTTTTGAATTAGCAGTTAGCCATTGGGTGCCCTTCTATTTTGCGACTACTACATGTAGACACATTTGAATTTCTATTTCTGGCACACACTACTTGCATGCAGAGATAGATGCTCACTTGATGGCCAAAAGTTTGTACACACAATTGCACCCACTATCATTATACGTGATGCATGGAACTCTTTTCTTCTCGAACTTTCGAAATGCATTTTCTTTATAGACTTCCAGGGAAAGATCTCTAATGCCCATTATTACATCTACAATGCTTAGCCTTTCTTATTCTCTTAGAGTTGTGCTTGCAGGATGGAGCCTAGAGTCATCATGAAGATGTAACTCACTATGGTAGCAAGTCACCATGTGACCTCAATGTGTAATATTTGATGAGTTTGTCCTACTATACCAAGAGTACTTATTTCACTTCACTCATATTACCTCTCCTTGAGTCCAACCCCTTAACCTAATTATAACCTTTCTTACCCTAAGCAACAATGATGACCAATGTTGTTGCATTATGACCATGACATCCCTTCTTCATGGTCCACCTATAAGTTCGTTGGATGTAACATATCAAATTTGACAGGAAAACCAAATCAAAGTTGTCCTAGACAAAGAAACCTAATGAAGGTTTTACACTAGAAAAAAATGGAAAAATAAAATTTTCAAGAGGTTGAAATACCAATGAAGATCAAAAGACAAATTCATGGTTTTGAACATGCAAAGGGAGAATCCTAATGGCTAATGAAACCTTGGAGTGAGATGTTGGTTCCTCAAACACATTCCCAAGTGACCAACACTTCAAAATAAGAAGTGCAAAGAGTTATTGATTGATCAACATGTCAATGCCATAATTGTAGCCATGACATCAACATTTGGACCTCATTGTTAACCCTATGATCTTTTCCCTATAGCCAATGATAGTAGTTACTGTAACTTTATCCCATCATTGTAGCACTCTTTGGAATGGTTTGACACTACTAAATCAAGTGCAAAGAGGCAATGTTGGTGGTTGACCTATAGTGATGTTTTGTATTCTTTGTCGATGCCTTTCATGTTAATCCTCAAAACACCAATAGAGGAGTCAATGAAACACCACCAGAGAAAACACACGTTGTAACATTTTGGACATTGTAGCTTTCACCCCATGAAACCTGAGGCTATAATCTCATTGTAAAATGTGAATATTATAATAAGATTCAATTTCACATACTTTAACTTTTGGAAATGATCAAATACCTTAGAAGTGGTCATAGCCTCAACACTAAGGTGAAAAAAGTCATATTATGTCCATATTTGGACTAGGGGTGGGGATAAAAATGCCTTTTGGAATACTAAAATTGCCATTTTAATGGGTTTTGTGGGGGTTATGATGTTTGCTATGTTGGAGTCACCTATTCTCAGCATTGGGGGGTTTTACTCCTCAAGCCTCATTGTGGCTCATGTCATCCCAACACTACTCCTAAACTTTAGCTTGCTCAACATTAGTCTAGCAACCCCGTTGTTGCTCCTACAACTCCAACATGGCTCCAATTGATTCAAAATTGATACTACATCCCAGTGTTGCTCATGCAACCTAGCATTTTCCCTGCAACCTAGCATGGCTCCTACAGGCTCAACGTTTCTCCTAGAAGTCTAGCATGGATGGTGAAAGGACAATGAGGATGGAAGAAGCCAACATGGGTAAATTTCCAATTTACTAGTTTTGGTAACTAGAATGGTTTTGGTACATTAAGGATATAAAAACATACCATACATGGAAACCATGATGTATTTGAATATCTACAACACCTGCATATGACATCAATCTATTAGAAATCACGACAAAAATTTGCAACAAAATTTATGATCATGAAACCTATATAAGACAAGCTTAAACATCATGAAATGGTTTCACATTTTTTGAGAATTCCACCAAGAGCTTTGAAAATTTATTATGAATACAGGACTTTTGGAGAAATCTAAATGTGAAACCTATAGCTATTTTTAGCATTATTTAACCCCCAAGATTGTGTGAAACTTTTGTGGAAACATTGCGCAACCTAGGCATCAATAATCCCAACGTGGCTCTCCCTTGTGTCCCAAGAATCCCACACATCTCACCCCTCCTAAACCACCAAAAATACAGATCTGGTGAAGGGACTAGCAAAGTGTTGTAGTTTCAGAAGTTGTGGAGCATCTAGATCATGGAGCTAATAATGGAATCCAAGACTACTAGCTTTAAAAAAATCCAAACCCCATTGATGTGCATCTTTTTCATCCCACACACCATTTGTACACATCCTAAACTCTTCTTTATTTTTAATAATTTATTATAATAAAATTTATGGTCCTTTTTGTTTTGCAATTTTTTTATAATTTAATATTATTCTATGTGTACATTTTAAATCAAATTTTCATTTCATTTTATTATTATTACCCCTCTTTACACCCTATAAGTTATTGGGTGATTGGAAAGATCATCCAAGGTACCTTGGATTCTATTTTTAGAGATTCTTGGTATCTAAGGTTAAAGCTATTCCATTTGGGATCTTTAGTTTTTCAACTATAGAATTTTCTAGTTGCTACAATAATTGATATGATTTTTTAGCTAGATTTTTGTATGTGCAATGCTAACATATACATGGATTAATACCTATAATCACATCATAAACATAGGCATAGTCTTTTGGTTATTTATTGATGACTTCTAGAAATTTCTTGTTTTTTTCCTTTATGAAATTGGCATTGACAATTACTAGTTTCTAAATATTCAAGAGAATCTAGTAATATCTTCAATTCCTTATTTTTAGTGATTACCAACCTTTTCCAATTAGTTTCTTCTTCTTGAGAATTATCTTTTTGAAATAGTTATTATTGAACTTACTTCATTTTATCCAATTTATCTACAAAGGTACTTATGACCTTTTCTACCAATCCCATGGATATATTCAACTTACACTCATTTTTAGTTGTCACCCACTAGGTTTTCTCTTGCATTATGATTTTTTGATTACTCCATACAAGCACTATTGCATACACATCTACTCTACACATTTACTACATTATTGATTAGTGTTCTATTTAACATTCTAGAATTTCTACACATAGTTATACTAGTATCACTATATGTAATGCATAGAACTATATACTTTTATATCATAATTTATTCATCCTACCTGGAAATTTCCAAAAAAAAATATCTTTAATTTTGTTATTAACATCAATGATGCTAAGCGAAGATCTTCCTATTATGATTGGAAAATCCCCCTTATTGCTTCCCACATCAATGATTAGAAAATTTGTTAGGTAAGACCACTCACTGATGGTGTTTATCACATCCTTTACCTACCTCAATAGGATAGTGATGGATTGATTAGCAAGATGAGGTATGCTATTTCACTTTTTGAATGATGGTAGGTTCTAGGCCTTGTAATTTTCTTGTAATATTAGAATAATCCCAAAACTTGATTCTAAGAAAGCTTTGCATCATGAATTTCAAATAAATTAAGTAACTTTCTAGATCTAATCTCTTCTTAGGAAGAGATCCTACCTTAATTTATCAAATATTTCATGAGTTAGCATCATGATCTTGATGTTGGCTCCTTGATGTAATAGTAATACTAGCTCATTTGAAGTGCTTAAAGGTTTTGAAGCTTAAGCTAGCACCATAGTCACTAGTTCTTGTACTAGTTTAGATGAATTTATAGGTCCACCAACACCTAACATAGGATGAAAACCATCTTAAAGAAAGGATTCTTTCTAGTCTTGTGCTCATAGCTACTAGTACTATCCTCCATCTACATGTGAACAACATGTATTGTGTGCCTTTGTATGACTATGAAGGTATCTCATCTTATATTGATGGTGGTGCCACTGGTAGAAGTAAAATGCAAGAAGGTTGAGAATGTTGTAACTACTGATGGGAAGCATAAGATGGTGGTTCATCTCATGGAGTGATGAGATGATGGTATTCTAGAGAATAGCAGTGATGTGAAAACACATGCATAGTGATATCACTTGGAGAAATAGGTTGTTAGACATAATAACCATAAAGATCAAGTTGGCGATATGGGTATTACTACTTAAGAGGTGACATCCTTAATAACTACGGGTTTTATCATTATTGATAGTATTGCTCTTAAGGTTATGGATGAACCCCACTTAAATAATAGTATTTTTGTTGGTAAGACTTTCTAAAATTTTCTTGAGGGTAAGGCAATATCCTTGTCAACTATTTCTTAATGAACTTTAGGTTCAATGTATACATCCTTGATTACTACAATTATTTCATTATGGAGTAGCATTCTTTGGGGTATTTATATTTGCGTACATCACAATCACCATCTTTGACTAACTTGAAATCTACAACCTCTTCAATAGTTTTTCCTTTTCTACATCTACATGTCTCATCGTAAATCCTTCCTTTTCTTCCTTCTTTCTTTTTTCTAGTGCTTGTTTTTTTTCTTCTCCATCATCTTTAAAGTGGTTGTAACAATTTTACATATGAAATTTCATATTTTACCAATTTTTGTTGTTATCTCTAATATAGAATTCTAGATTGGCAAGATTTTTCTCTAAACCACTTCATCCAATGGATGTTCTTCTTCTCATATATCACAAGCATGTACATCCCTCTTATAATGGGATGGATTCCTATTATATTCCTACATAATTTTTATTTTTTAAAATTCTTCTTTCTTCATTAGCCACTTGATCAATGCATCCTTGAATCAAATGAATCCAAATTTTTCAAGTTTTTTCTTTGCTACAAACCCTAAAAGATTCACTTGTTTTGTTTCTGAGTCCATCTATGATGTTCCTTAACTACTCTCTTTGAAAACCGTCATGGCCCAAGCATGTATTCAATAATGAGTAATACTTACTAAGGGCCACATCAAGGATTTTATGATTTCCTTGCCTCTAGCCTTGAATCTACTTTCTCAAGTCCGATACATATGAGTAGATTTGGAACTTATCATTAACATTCCATTTATGGATGAAGTCTAGTTTTAACAAATAATACCAACTTTAGACTTTGTTGATGAGTATCCTAAGAAATAAGTTTAGTTTTTGTAATTTATTATTAATGTTCTATAAGGCATAGGCATCATGGATAGATGGTTGTATATATCAAAATTATAGCCTTCCTCAAATATAAGAATATTTTTCATGCCCAACAAATTGACATAACTCTTCTTTCAATTCCTAGTTGAAATTTGAATTATCTTCCTAGTATTGATCATGCTTATTGCGGCTAGCAAGGATTTTTCATAGTCTTCTAGTACATCATAATCTTCATCATGATCATTATCTCTTTTTTATTTTCTTTGGTTCATTCTTCCATGTCTATGATCTTCATTTTTATCTCTATATCCATGTTCATCTCTTCGAAGTTATTTTTCTTAATTTCCTCTACCATCACTACTAGGTTATATATCATGATCCTTATCTATAACTCTTTTTCTTGATCTACATCCATCCTTATCTAATCTTAATAATGAGAATTATAAAAAGGATGAGAACCTAAGAGGCCCATGCCATCTTTCTCTCCTTTTGTAATCCCTCTAATGATCTCCTCTTTACCTACTAGAGGATCTAGGCCTTAATTAACCTTTTTCTTATTTATTTTCCAAGATAGAACATAGTCATAGGTTTCTTGATTCATCAACGTTAAAGATAAAAGAATGTTGGTAATATGATTTTTTTGATTAGCAATCAATGTACTCCTTCTCTAACTAGGATGTCAATAGGATAGCATTATGCTTACCCTTAGTGAATTCATTGTAAGTTTCCAGGAAATTATCTTAACAACACTAAGCTTTTGTGGACATGTATAATCTAAACATGCAACTAAGTACCTGTACTCATCTGCAATAGTCTCCAAACCATTTTTCATCAATGAAACTCTAAGCATTAATGGACCTACTCTATTAGGTGGTAACATAATATTTTCTTGCAATCTCTACCATTGCAATTTTTCATCCTAGTAGAAGATAAAGATAAATTCTAAATATTATGGATCAAAATGAGTTGAGATTATCTTCACTTAATATGACACATCATAATCATTGTTATTATGGTTGGTTTTTCCATTGATCATTACATTCTTATCTATAGAAGGTAGAGAATCAACCTTGTGAGAAGTAGACATGACTAATAAATAGTATGTGCATCTTCTTTATATATAATATTTTTCAGAAGATAGATCTTTAAAATCTTCCATAATGATTATATATGAGATAACTTCCTAGACTACAATGAAATGGAGAAGTTCCCAATATCATGGATGAGCCAAACCAACAAAAGAAAGCCTTGAAAAGAAAAGCCCAAAAGTTGTGAAGACATCTACAAGAAGTACAAGACATTTTGGCTAAAGAATAGAAGAAGCATAGAAGACATATTGTGAAAATAGTAGACATCCAATACTTGGAGAAGATTTCTACATGTAGACATCTCCTAGAAGATGTCTCCCTTGGATGTGAGAGATCTACACAGAATATAGTTCTAAACAATGAGACATCCCAATCTCAAAGAAGACATCTTTCCTAGCCATTAGATATTCATTGCACATATTCCAAAGTAATTTTAGAAACATTAAGGATATAAGAAGACCTCATTCTCTTGGGGAATGTGCAAGTGTTTTTCATGAAAAGTCACCATCAAAGTAATCATTCCATATTGTACTCGTGTATCTAATTTATCATACCATTTGGTTGTGTAATATATTTCATTGTCTTATCATCTGTGCTATTTTATTAAGTGTTATTGTGATTTATCTCAAAGTACAAGGACAAGAAAATTAGTTGCATTATTTCATTGTAATTCTTGTTTCTCTTTTGTTGCCTTGTAGGGTTGATGTGCTTCTTGTGAGAAGGCATTGTCCTTGAGCTTGTTGGAATCCTATAGGATTAAGTGTTGTTATAGTACCATAACATTCTTAAGTGAAGCTCAAGTTGTAAATGTTATGGGATCTTGGAAACCACATTCTAATCTTGTTGGGACCTTGCACGGTTGAGTGGATTCTTGGCATCAAATCACTCTAGAGCAGAGCATAGAGCTTTTGTAGGATGTGGTACCCTTCAAACCACTTTTGAGAAAAGCAAAGTCTAGAGGTGTGTAAGCAATCTACCCTTTGAGTGTGGACTACCCAAGTTGGGAAACCACGTTAAAATTGGTTATTTTCATTTTGTCTAAAAATGTTAATTTTGGAAACTTATTCATCCGCCCTCCCTTCTAAGTTCTATGATCCTCAATTAATGCATTAAGTTACAAGTATTTCTAAGTAAAAGTTCTCATTTCAATATCACATTATATGGGACCCTATGATATTACAAATATTTCAACCAATTAAGTTGTTTTATTTAATTTTCATCATCTAGTTCTTTACAGTTTTCAAAGTGTAGGAAGGAAAATTTAAAAATTCAAGGAGAAAAAACTATTAGATTATGTCAATTTTTCTTCTCCCAAATTAAACTCTCATGGCTTTAAAATTTCTTCATTCAATGATAAATGTATTTTTTACATTAATTCCTTAATTTTTTGAAGGCTTCTTGAATGTAAAAGCCCAAATTAATTTAAATTTATTACATTTATTAGTTTTACTACACCATGTTAGAAAATTCTTATGACTAAAGTAAGCTCTTCAAAGATCAACTTGCCATGGATCTTTCTTAAATTAAGGTCTTTTTGAATGATCAAATCAATATATAGGCTCCTTACTTAGAACCTTGCTTCAATATGAGAGAAGATTAAAACTATATATTGATTACTAAATTTAAGTCTAAAATTTGTTCATACATCTTATCCAAGTCTGGTATGACCATCTCTATTCACAATTTATTAAAGACCTAAATTGTGTTCATCCAATCCTCTCTTGCTAAAGGAAAAGGTGATAATGGCTTACTCAATCCCTCATGCTTTCTTAAGATATTATTATTTTTAATTTTATTATTAATTTCTTTCTTGACTAAAAATAGTTTTTCCAAAACTTCATAGTATAGAAGAATAAAGAAGAAAATGTAATTACTAAACAACTATCAGAGGTAGACCAACAAATGGAGGATACTTTCAAATAATTATTTTCCAACACTTCTCATCATCCACAAGTAACCTTTCTCATATTTTCATCATCTTTATCTTCTTTTTTATAGTTTTTAGTATTAACACTTCTCCTTGTCTCTTCTTTCACACAAGAAACATATGAAAGAATGAAAGAAAATTGAGACTTTAACTTAGTAGTTGAGATATCAACCTTTAATTTCTTAATAAATTTATTAAATTAGTACTACAATAAGTTGGATCCCTTTTAATCTTAGCATTAGTGACTTCTTCATTTTTCTTTTAAAGAAAAAATTTCCTATGAAGGATTTATACTCTAATTTTAAGGTCTATAGCTACAATCAATAGGCTTCTTCTATTAGGATTTAAATTCATCATATAGTTTCTATTCATGATAGGAAAAGCATTCTTGAAGATGATAAAGTAAATTTCATACTAGGGTCCACTAATTAACCTTTAAACATATCCTCCAAGATGCCAACTAGTGTTTCTCCATCTCATAAAAAAATTTCTACTCTTCCATATACCTTATATGATTATCTCTCTGCTTATGTTTATAAGGTTTTTGATAAAGTAAAGGTTATTCAAGAGGATTAAAGTCCTTATCTAGTTGAAAAGTACCATAGTGGTTTATGTTAATCCTATGTTTCATGTCCATTTGTATACCCAATGATTTTATCATCAATAGGAAATCATTAAAAATATTCGAGACTTGTGCTGCTATACCTTCACTCATGAATCTCTGATCCTTAGATGTTCCTAAGAGCATTTAACATTTGAAGCAAATCATCATCAAATTGGAAAGTGGATTGCACATTATCATGTTTCTTACTATAAAATGACTCTATAAATAATGAAGGAAAATAACTAAATGTTTTTCATATTTTATTTTCTTTCCTTAATTTTTTTAATTTTCTTATTTAATTTCAATTTATCATATTATAGTTACTAGTTTCAAAGGACGGTTGAGTCACTCCAGTACCACCTAAAGAATTTTGAACTTGGAAAGAACAATGATTTGTGGAAGTATAAGAAGATTGTAGAGAAAAGTGGTAATTATATCCATGAGATCAATGATTTACTCATGGATCATCATCAAGTCATCATATCATTTTATTAAAGGATAATTCCACAATAGCTTTAACAACTTGCTAAAGTTTCTAGCTATCTCCTTTGTAAATATGGCCTTCCTTAATTCCTAGCATCATGGAGTATTCTGCTTCTTTTATGTATGCATAAAGATGGATCATGTTGATTTCTTATTACCCTTTGTCTCATAGTTATAAACATTAAACTATTATTATTTTTTTATAGACTACATTAGCTTTTTCTTTAAGATTTATTTTAGTTCCAGAAAATGAACATTTTTGTTTAATTTGATTTTTTATTAATTTCTTGGTTCACCTCTTCATAATTCCATACCATCTTCTTTCTCTAATACCATTTTATAATGTATCATTCTAAATTTACACATCAATTCATAACATATTTCAAAATGAATCTCAAGTTTAAACACAATGAGTAGGATTAAAGGAAAAAAACAAGAAAAGAAAAGAAAAAATTTATTGAAGATTTTAGAGTATCCATAACTTAATTCTAGTCCAAAGTCTCCATCTTCCTAGCTTTCTCAGTACTTTGGAATATCCTAGAGATAATTAGCAATCTACCCTATGGTCAAGATAGTTATACCTTGGGCTAGAGAAGTGATGATCTTGTCTTTGTTATACCTTCCTAGTAATCCATCATGTTATTTCATTGAGCCATCCTACTTCTATTTAAGTCCTTTTCACAAGCATCTAAGAGACATCCAAGGAGAAGTCATAAAATTTTAGGCATGTTTAGTTACTAATTTATAAATTTTCACACTTAATTAGGGTTGTTTACAATATTTACATTATCAAAAAATTATATGGTCATTTCTTCAAAATACATCTTGTTATTTATTTAACTAAAAAATGGGTGTCTACATCATATTACATCGTGATATTTACTCATTTAAATTTTAGGTTACTTGTCTCATAATTAAATTTTTACTTGCTAGTTAAATGATATGATTCAATGTGTAATATTGAAGTCAATTAAAGTAAGTACTATTCCTGTTGTTTGCTACTTGTTGAGTTAGGTTTTGCTTTATGGTATAACATGTCTCAGATATAGAGTCATTTATATAAGTATATAATGTTGATCATTTGTAAGTGGACTTTAGTTTTTGGTAAGCAATCTAAAGAATATTTTAAAGTTCCATTATATTTAAAATATTTATTCTTCTATTAAATTTTTAGAGAGCTAAGTAGTTTATTTTAATCTTCTTACTCTCATTACACATATGAAATCCATTATTTTATAGTAAACCTCCAAGTTGCTAATGAATCACAAACTAAATGCTTATTGAAGGCTTGCTTGGAGAATGTATAAGAAAAATATTATGTAGAATAATATGATTAGGATCACATAAAAAAATATGATACTCTACCTTTATACATTTAATCTATAATAATTTTTCTTTTTCCTATGTACCAAATATAAAGTGCAAAGATGTACTAGTTTAACTTTTACTTACTAAGTTCTAGTAAAAATTTCATAGTAGCTATAGTTTAATGTTTATACTTCTCAAAATAGATATAGTTTAATAATATATGTTAACATGAATCATGTTATAATAAAAATAGTTAGTAGTTGAAATTTTAATGCTATAATCAATCATATCCAATTCTATATCTTCATAATTGATATTTTATCATACATGATGAAAATTTTATCAAGATATGCATTCATTTCTTTTAAAACAATACCTTTCATAAATTTAATCCACTTTGCATGGTTAAAAAATCCATAAAGGAAAATATTTTATAAGAGAAATTTTATAATAAAGGAAAAAATTTTATATGAACATGATGGAGAAGTAAGATTTTCTTTTGCATGAGTGTAGGATTTGTAGCACTATATTCATAATTATTTATTCATGATTAATATGTCAAATTTAGGCATTTATTATTTTTATTTGTGTGAAGGTATTAGATTCCAAGAAAACAAATAATAATACCAAAAAATTCAAAGTACACTAGATCATCAAATAGAGAGTCTAAAGAAAAATCCCAATAGTTTTAAAGATGCCTTTTCAAATTTTTCATCCTTACAACTAATCTTGAGAAATCCCCACTATATGTTAGGAAATGGATTAGGGCTTACCCTTATTTAGAATTACCCTCATGGGTTTTCACTTCTTACTAAAGGTTTTTCTATAAAGAGAAGGAGAAAAATCTCGCTAAAGAAAAAAGAAGATATCAATTAAGAATAAAGAAGAAATAAGAACAAAAGATGAAAACTCTTAAACCTTTTCTAAAAAACCTTTTCTATGTCATTTAGGATACCAAAGAAACTAATAGATAATTTGATTATTTCTCTCATAAGAAGTTTTAGAAGGAGCCCAATAACTAGAGTAACAAGCAAGAATTGATTGAAGCATTTTCTTAATAACTAAAACTTTTCCAATAAGGATGAGCTTCTTTTCTTTCTATTTATCAAGCTTATTTTTAATTTTATCATGCACATGATTCTCAAAAATAGTAAGTTAAGCTCAAAAGAAAAAGCTATTTCTAAAATTTTGAAGACAAAATTTTAATCAAGATTTTCCAAGGCTTGATTGTAATACACTCATCAATATTTCTATTACAATAAACAACATATGTTTACCAATTGATCTAAGAGAGAGATAACATGTAGTAATTTTCCACTCCAAATAAAAGAATATTTTTATCTTAAAGAGAATTATTTAATATAAAAAAATTATCTACCAAGTTTATGTTAACAATTTCATACCTTGATCATCAATTCAATTACCCTTAATGAAATTCCTTTGTAGATCATAATGTAGATTATGTCAAAGAAAATTTATAGCAATAATAAAAAGATATGGAGTTATAGGACATACTTGATGAACTAACCTTTGAAGCAAGAAGAAGGAACTTAATCTAAAATTAGTAGAAACTTGAGCATTTGTATCAATGAGTAGGCTATGGATAATTTGAATAAAATAATCATCAAATTGAAGTTTATAAATATAAGAAATAATAAAATTTCTTTCAACCTTATCATAACCTTTGGCATAATCTAACTTAATAAAAGGAATATCTTGGTTACTATCAAAAGCTCACTACATTCCCTTCTAAGTTGTAACAACATTATTTAAAATACATGTACCTTTAACAAAACTAGTCTGCTTAGGTTTGATGATATCTTGAATAATCTTTTGAATTCAGCAAGTCATGCATTTAGCTAAAATTTTATAAGCATTATTAAATAGATTAATAGGTCTTCAATTACCAATATGTTGAAAATATCCATTCCTAGGAATAAGGCAAATCATATTTGTATTAATATTTTTACCAAAAAAAAACTATTTTAATAGCCTTTTCCAGAAAATAGGAAAGAGATCATCTCTAATAATATCCTAATACTTCTTTTAAAATTCAATAGGAAAACCACCAAAACCTAGAGCTTTACAATCTACTAAACTAGAGGTTACTGCTTTGATTTCTTCTACAATAATTTTTTCTTCAATAATACTTCAATGTGTTTCTATTTTAAGATGAGGAATATGTATACTAAAGGCCTAGAAGGATTACTTCTTTTATCTGTAGAAGAAAAATTATTATCTAAAAAATTATTAATAGTTTCAAGATCTCTAATGATGAAATCATTTATATAAAGTGATTTTAGTTTAGATACTTAATCCTTTTATTTTTGAAATTTAAAAATTCATGCAAGTTTCACCTTCAATTTTTAGCTAATCCATGCAACTTTAAGAAATAACACTTTTAGGTTCAAAGTGTTCCAACATTGTTTAGCATAACAAAATTTAGCCAAGGCTCTTTAAGATTCTACAAGATGTTCTTCAACTTGACACTCATGCTTAGCAAATTGTTTTCTAGACCATCTAGCATAATTCCTAACTCTACAAGTAGTTCACTACCACTAGTCAATCCAACCCATATCAACAATAGAATTTTGCTACATTCCATAAAGACTTTAAAATATTTTTTCCATTAGGTTTTATGAACATATTAGCATTTATACAAAAAAAAAAACTCATGCTTTGAAAAGGATGAGAATTAATACTAAAGAGAAAAATGCTAATGGAAAAATAATCTAACAAAGTAGCATTTATATGCACTTATACTTTCCTTCTAGGCTCTAAAAGAAAACATTAGAAATATAGAATCTATCAAGTTGACAATAAATTCTATTATTTTCTTGTTATTATTGTAGTAAGTATAATGCTTCTCACTTGAATGAGATAGGAATAATTCACTAACTTCATAAAGAAATTATTTTTCTTTCAAATTGTACCAATCTTATGTTTCTTAAGAAGACATATTAGGATAAAGACCATCAAGTTTATCTAAATGACTATCAATCACATTGAAATCACTTTGAATAATCCAATGAACTTTAGGTAGAGATAGAAGATATCTCCAAACCTCTTATTGATCTTTCAAATTATTAGAAGAATAAATATTATAACATCCAAAGTCACCTTTTTTACTATAACAAATAATCTAAATAATTCTTACAAGGTTGTCAAAAATATAATTCAAAATGTTTCTAATATAAGTTTCATTAATAATAATAGAAATACCTCCTTTATTAACTTCATGAGTAGCAAAAAAATAATGCAATTTATTAAAATGCATTTAGTAGCAAAACTAATATCATGAACTAAAATGTTAATTTCTTGTAGGAAAATAAAATCTCGAGATAAATGTTAATTTAAAAGATACTCCTTGGAAATCTTTGTCTGAAACCTATCAGAAAGACCCTTGGAATCCCAGCCTTACTTTCCAATTCTATCTTCTTATGCCATAAGTCAATCTCTACAAAATAACATGTGCTACACATCATCTAGTAATGTTTTTTACTCTATTTTTAGGATCATGCTAATATTTTCAATAATTTCACTTTTAATACATTGAAAAATAAGAGGAAACTTTTCTAATTCAATCCAATCAAAAATTTTAGAATAATTAGGAGAATATGGATTAAAATCCGCTATCCATTTCTAAGAAATAAAAGTATTATGCTAATCCATAAAAACATTAAGATCTAATGATTTCTCAACCATTTCAAAATTCACCACTTTGATAAGAAAAAAGATTCAAAAAATTAGTGAGCATGAAAAACATTAATTTCATAGCATTCAAGGATAGTCTTAATTATAAGTGTAAAATCCTTATTTGGTAAATTGGATTCAATAATCTACAGAAATATGTATTGTGAAGTGATTGTTTTTATAGGAATCCATATAAATCATCAAGTAAAATAAAATTGAAAGATTTAGAATTCTTCATAGTTTTTAAAGTTTGAGAGACATTAGTGAAATGAAATGAAGATTTATCTCATATAATGACTCATAGGATCTATTGAAAAGATATTAAATTTTCATGAAAAATAAAGATATACTCTACAAATTAACCAATCACTAATGGTGATATCAAAAATAAATCATAGAGGATTTTTATTTTAATTTTATAGGATTGTCTTAAATGACTAGTCATAACATAAGAAAGAAACACATGTAACTCATCTTCAAGAACTCCTAATATGCATAACCTACAAATAAACTCTTCTTGAGAGAGTTGAATCCATCTTCCACTTTAAATTCTAGGATGAAGAGAACTTAAGAGATGCTTGTTAGTAGCATTTCAATACTTGATGTGAATAGAAACTAAGAGATAGTAATCTTTTATATCTAGTTTATTAGATCTAATGTGGTATAAATAGAATTCCCTCGTTCCTTTCACATTAGTTCAAATATGTGTTAAAATCTTCTTCTTAACTAGTTTGTGAATATAGGATTTTGATGCACATCCTCCTAAGAGATATTTCATTCTCTCAACCATTGCATCCCTTGGAAATTTCAACCATCGTTTTATGAATCTTCAAGAACTACTTTAGAGAATTTATTTTTCCTTTAGATATGTAAGCTATGAGTGTATGTAATGAATTATCACAAGGCTTATACTTTTAAATGTAATAAACTAGCTTAGTTATATATTTATAATATATATCTATAAATTGGCCAATAGAATCTTATTAGTTTACAAGTAAAAAGTTCTTTGAGTAAAAAATTTCACGACTTCTAGACGAAGAACACGATTTAAAAACCCAAATTTTCATGCCTTCTAGACCAAGAACAAGAGTTTTGTACCTTATTTTTCCTAAGGATGGGTTTTCTGAAAAAAAAA
>MNCI01021663.1:1072896-1150517 GCA_015680685.1 Gnetum montanum
GAACTTTTTACTTGTAAACTAATAAGATTCTATCGGCCAATTTATAGATATATATTATAAATATATAACTAAGCTAGTGATCACCAGTCGTCTTTTGCTGTAGCGATGATTTAAACATAACAGATAGAAATATTATAAGACCATGGAATGCTTTATTGAATGATCATAAACATGTTGTAATACAGCAGAAATGATCAATGTACAAACTTGCGCAATTGAAAATGTATAGTTACAAATGATTTGACATTCAAAATGGTAAAAATTAGTTGATAGAAAAGAATGAGATCATTCTTCATTTGATTTAATGTGTTGCTCTTCATCCACTCTACTTTGAAGGTGCAAAGCTTTAAATATCTTGATATATCTTTCTCTGGAGATCGGAGGGAATATCTTCAAACTGTCAATACTCCTCACTCACAATAGTGCCACAAATGTAAGACCTATTGTTTCTCTACTACCAACATCTATACAGGATTTCTCCAATGTCATTCTCTGTGACTTATGTATCGTTAAAGCCCATGCTAATCCAAGTGGTAGTTGACGAGTCCTATTCCCATAGAACCTTCAATAGTCCTGAAGGTCTTTAGATTTGATACATTAATATTTTAGATTTCATACATTAATCTTCAGGAGATAACATTTTATAGGTGTTCCTTGAACCCTCCACCAATCTTGTCTAGTTGTTAGTTATTTTTCTTTAGAAAGCCTTACCAAAAAAGTATGCTCCAAAAAATGAGGCTTCTTTTAGAATCCTAATGCATTACATATTTGCACTTCAATCTTTTAATAAAAACATGGTATCTATTTACTATATTATATATGATTATATAAATTAAAGTGGTCAAGAGTACAAAGTAAATTTGACATCTCTTTAGGACAAATACGTGATCTAGAAAAGGTAAAATTCAACTTCCATCATCTATAGCGTTCATTGGATGAGTTGGCAAAGGGTTCATAGGACACCCACAAAATTCACCATCTTGTCTAAATTTGCTATATCTATGTTAGAAGTTCAAATTCAGATATCAATTTTGGGTAATTTTCTTAATGAGGTCTTCAATAGCCATGATGATAATGTCAAAGCCTTCTAAAAGAAATTTGAGTGTCTTCCAAATTCTTTGTGCTTTGGACGTAATTAAACATTTCATTTTGAAATTAATTCTAAAAACCTTTGGCATCACTAAATAGCACATGGGTGAGATTTTTTGAATTAATTCAATGGTAGTTTTAAAATGCTTCTAGCAAATGCTTAACTGCTACATCTAGAGGCTTCATTCAATGAAAATAGTCCGTTTGAAGTAGCTTCCTAATATTACATTAACCTACGGGTGTTATTCCTCAATTGCTACTCCAATTTTCTGTCCATATGTCTACACTTGATGCTTTGTAAGAAAGGTTATCAATTAGGAAAGTAAATCACTTCAGTGATTTTATATAAACTTTGGAACTTCAATTAGCATTTTGCATTATAATTCATAAATTTTGGCATTTATAGAATCACACATAAGATTCAGTATAGGGTATTTGGTATTTACAATGAACCCAGAGGAAGCCAATAAAGAAAGGTAAATAAAAGTAGGACGTCCGTGTAGACTCGATGCAGAATTCTGGAAGTTTGGGGAATTGTGAATTGATGTTTGGATGCGGTTTCTCCATTTTTAAAGGTTTCTTAGTAGAAAGCTTCCCAAAATTGGTCACATTGTATAACCTATTTTGGACATATGGTTTTGGGTAGGGATAGGGGCAACCGGGCAGAGGCTGTGACGGCATGAGACAACAGAGGAGAGGAGAGGAGAGCACACTGTCTGCCCCACACCTACTAATAAAGATGAAGTGAATGCACCTGATGTATTTCAGTAAAAAATAGCAGCAGCACTAGAATGAGAGATGATGCTTCTTCATTTTTTCTATCAGCAGCAACACACAGAACTTTGCCACCGCAGCACAGAAAACGACACATCATTCGTTCACCTGCTCTATTGGATTATCTTTGAGAAAGATCTGTTTCTTAGATCACTTTCGAGTAAAATATCTTCTGGATTTTTTCGAGGAAAATTTCTTTCTTTTCTTCGATTATTTGCACCAAAGATTTCTTCCTCTGTCGATTGAGATCCTTTCCATGATTTTATTTGTTGCAACGTGAGCCAGGAAGCTAGTGGGATGTTGGTTTTTTTTCCTTAGTGGCTGTGGGCAGCCTTCCCTCACCGGTGACTATAGCATAGCCTTTCCTCACCGGTGACTACGGCAGTGGGCGGTAGGTTTTGGATGTGCCTCAACTCTCTATCTACGAGGCACGTGCATCAACAGCAACGGAGACGTGCGACGGAGGTAAAAATAGAAGAGACTCGATGTCAACCTAACAGCAACTCGAGCAGGTCCTCTTCAGGCACGGTTGGAGATGAATAAGTGGTAGACTGCAGGGTGCACATAGGTCACGCAAGGCAAGAAATGATAGACACATGACGCCAGACAGTCACACCTCTTGCATGTCTATCAGCAACAGTGGACGTCAGTAATGGACAATGTTTTTTTCTCTTTGTTTTTCTCTCTTTAAGTAGGTAGAAGTATTTCTCTACTTGCAGCCACTTAGGGAAACCATGGCCAGATGGAAGCTCCACCTCTAGCCGCAGATGGAGTCGTGGCTGTAGCCACAGTCAAGGCCGCAGCTCTAGCAAATCTGACAGATCTGCTAGTCATGGTCATAGAAGAGGTTGCAGTTCTAGCAAATCTGCAGGTTTCAGCCACACATCAGAAATTTTAGGCCCTGGTGGCCCTTCGTGTTCTGGATCTAGGTGATCCACCCACTTCCTGCCCTATGCACGCTACCCACTTCCTGCCCTCTATGCAGCATGCACATCCCCTTTGGCCTCCATCTCCTCTCCTATTTTGCTGCCCAATCCATGCTCTGATCCTGTTCTGCATCCCAATCCGTGCGTTGTTTTTATCTTTAGCCACAATGTTGGATCTGCTTCTGCGCAGAACTCAAGATCTCCTACTACTGCTGCTTCGTGCACTGTTTTCACGTTCTATCACTTGCATGATCTGTATTTTTTTTTTCCAATGGACATAACTTTTCATAACACGATGTAACCTTTCATAACACACGTTATGCACAAAGTTGCATAACCTTTCATAACAGGACGTAACCTTTCATAACACGCGTTATGCACAAAGTTGCATTACCGAAATGGCATGTCTCAAATTTTATTACACGTCAGCATTGTGCACAAAGTTGTGTTACCAAAATGGCTTGTCTTGAATTTTAGTTACACATCAACTTTGTGCACAAAGTTGCATTACTGAACTGGGCCATGGGAAAGTCAACGTTACGCACAAAAAATTAGTGTTACCAAATTATGACTGGTAATGGCCTATTGACCAAATCACATTCACAAAACAACCTTGAATAAGGTATTTTCCTCTTTACCATTAACTCATCAAGAAGTAAAGCTTTTTTGTGCTCTTTCAATATCATTTCAAAGCTTAGCACTAAGTATAGGTCCCCAACTAACAAATCCATATAATATAATAGGATAGATGATAATTTTAAAGAAATTAATTTCTTACCTTCCAAGCCCAGAGGCCCAAATCCTTACACTTTTTTTTGAAAGTATATAGAGCCTTGAAACCTCATGCTATTTTTTCTTTGATGGAATTCCTCCAGATATAATTATTGATATAAATGATACTAAAATATTTAAAATAATCTACAATTTGCACACTAGTAGCTCCAAAATAGAAGTTATAATAGTTATTTCTTGTATCCTAGATCATCAATTTGGTTTTATCTACATTCAGTTAAAGACTAGATGAACAATAATAATTTTCTAGAATTTGCAACATATTTTGTATACCTTTTGTACTAGTGAAAATCAAGGTAGTATCATCTCCATATAAAAGAAGATTCACTACTTGGTATTCAATTTTGATATCATGACTATCTTGCCCATTGCACAATCATTCCTACATTTCATCAATAAAGAGATCAAAGAGAGTTAGAGAAAGTGAACAACCTTACTTAACTCCAATTTTTCTCTAGAATTGAAATTTTTTCTTTGAACCATTATCTTTAATTTCAATAATCACTTCCTCGTACAATCTTTTAGTTGTTGTAATCAAATCTAAAAGAATGCCAATTTTATGCAAGTGCAACCATAGTTTTGTATGGATCACTAAATCATGTTTTTTTTTTGTTGAAAATTAATAAAACAAGTTAAAAAAATTTTATTAGAAATTTTTGCAAACTCCATGCAGTGTCTATGAGTAACTAAGTGATTAATAGTAGAGTGATTTTTTTTGAAATCTACTTAACATCTTACCATGCCCTAATTATATTAAGCCTAAGAATTGATTCATGTTTCTAGTAGAGTACCTAGCAACTTAGTAAAAATATTACTCACAATTATCATTCGGTAATTTCTTAAATTATTTTTATCACCTTTTTAGATAATAGTATATATTTAATAGTTTTTCAATGTTGATATCCTTAATCTATTGTAAATTTAAATTATGCCAAAGTTCTCTATGAATAGCAAATCTTTTCCACTTTCATAATTTTGCATATAAACCATATGAATCTGCAAATTTGCTAGATGATAGCTTTTAAAAACCCTCTGTGACTTCTTCAAGAGTAAATTAGAAACATGCTTACTACATAATAATAGTAGAATTATCATCTTGTTTTGTAAATATCTTATTGTAAAATAAACAAATAACTTATGAAGAAAAATTAAATGATGAAGAGGGTTTATGACAAAAACATTGTCAAAACTATCTAGGTTTCTTTTTTATTATGTAAGAAAAATATTGTTGTTGTTTCTTGATAAATTTCCTTCTCTTGGTTCTAATCAAATATTTATATGTCTTAACTAAACTTTATCTATGATTCTTATTTGTGTATTAATATTCTACCTTTCTTGCATGTAATCCTCATCAAACCAAGTCTTCTAAACATCTTCTTGTTGTAAATGCACAACTTACTTAGTTGTTGTAAGAAAATTTGTTCAAGCTTCTTATGTTGTCTTTCAGGATTCCATTTGTTATGTGTTGCAGTTATATATTATTCCTTGACTACTAGGGTGAATCTATACTAACATTTGTTCCTATTCTTACTTTTGGTTGTCTAAGAAACAAATAGAATTTACAACAAAAACTCAACATGATGATGGTATGACTCTACAATATCTTTTTCAACATTCTACTCCTTAATAAAATAAATATCTTAATAAGAACATAAAAATAAATCAATGCAAGAATTACCTTGAGGTCCTATGAAAGTAAATGATGAAGACTAAGAAAATCTAGCAAGTTCATTACAAATCAAAAGATCAAAATTTTTTGTCCATTCTAATAGTTATTAATCCATCTTATTAATAGTTTTATCTACAAGATGTCAAGTCCAGTTGTGATCTTTAATAATATTGAAACTTCCAATAGTATATTGTCATTGAATAATTTTTTTTATTATAAAACTATCCTTGCATTAAAATATTTATAAATAAAGACTAAGTATTTTGGTGCAACTTCTATAATATCTCTGTCTAAGAATTGAAAAGGGTGATCATGAGACAACTCTATAGAATCATACAATGTAGCATCTGTAGGAGCAAAATATCATACAACAAGAAAAGCATAACTATGCTAACATAATATTTTTAGCTAAGCATATTGTGAACAATGATTAATTCTTTCTTAAAGCATATATTTTTTAAGATATTTTCTCATTAATACTACAATGCCCCTAGAAGTTCAAAATAAAAAAAATCAAAGCTATACTATTCAAAAAATAATTTTATTTGAAATTCCATCATCAATGTTAAGAACTCAACACCTTAAAGAGCCTATACATATTTTGAATAGTTTTTGGAATATTGCTTATTTATAATGACTGCCATGTTGCTAACATTTAGGCATGCTACCAAACCCTATTCACAAGTTACCTTAATCCTTTTTCATTATTTATCCCTTCTGCAAGCTACTTCTTAGTAAGATGCTTATTTATCCAAATGTTTTTCTTATTCTTAGTTTGTTTCATGTAGCTTCTATGTCTTCAAACCTGCACTCTATCTTCTACATCATAAAACTTAATAATTATATGTCAATGCTTTTCACATCATTCACTTGGAACCCTAAAAATTTTATGATTTTTCAAAGAAGTATTTTGCATATAATCTATAATTTTTTAAACTTTCTTAAATAAAGTTTTAATTTTTTTCATCCTCTATTGATGAAGTGTTTGTTGGTCATTATGTTTACTAGGCCACATATACAGGACCCTGTATATGCAGCTGCATCGACGTGGCCCAGTATATGCAGCCCTGTCAATGCATCGTTCCATGCATCGATGTGGCTCCATTTACATGGCACCTATTTCGGCCTATAAATAAGAGGGCGTTTTGCCTCATTGAGGTACCTTTTTGTCAGTTGTAGCGGAGCTCTTGCAGTTCATTCCCACAGGAGATAGAATATTTTCCAACTGCCCATAGTAGGTGTAAGAAAAGTGACCAACTCTTTATTTGAGCGTTGATGTATCTGAGCCCATTAGCATGATAGGAATAAAGATGAGCTCTTCAAGCATTCCTTGCAACATTTGGACTTAGTCATTTAATGCATTCAATAGTTTAATATGTTTATGCTTTGATAATTACTTAAGTTTCTGTTATTGTTATTTTAATTGCTATCACTCCTTTATAGTTCGTAAAGGCCATAAGTATGACCATCTCGAATGTAAACCCAACACTTGGTAACCCAATGACGCTTACCGTCTAGTAACCCAGTAGTGTTCATGGGATGCTTAGAATGTGCCCGGAAGATGGGATCGGATACTTATGTTAGGAATAGTTAGAATACAAATTAGGATAATTATAGATTAGAAAATAGTTCATTCTTTACCTTCCATACCTTAATTAGATGCCAAAAGATAAAGTAAAAAGCTATAAAAATCATTAGCCTTAATCTCACTTAACCATTGCAAACAGAACATCACAAGTGAGATTAGGAAGACAACGACCATTCTAACCCATGGTTTTTCTTGTTAGGGTCTGGTGTATGTTAAGTGCTTACAGTCTATGGAATTCGACCGAGTCGCATGTGAACGCCTGTGATTCGTATGGTTGGACGTAGGGGTACCTAGCTGCTCATCATTGGTGCCATTGCCAAGGACTATTAGTCTTACATGCATCATCTAACCTTAGTAAAATTATCATACACGTCATTGGAATAGACCCAGGATAGTAACATTTATGCACGTTAGGTAGATTAAAGTAAACATAAGGTACACTGATTAAATGGACCATCTAACATCCAATTTAACTTCTTCTCATAGGCGAGATGTATCCAACCCACTGGTGCCACAAGAATGTTGGATGGTATACAAGCATCTCGATGAATATGTCCTTGACTTCACATTCATCCTACATTAGGATAAGCATCTATGATGGCGGGAAATGGAGGGCAACATTATACTACCACCCAACTTATTAGCCCCTAGTATGCTATTCCACAATCTTGGTAGACTAGGCATCCAAGACCATGGAGTGGAGTACGTCATGGACTACTATGACTACCAGGACTATCAGCCCATTGAGGCTAAATGAACATGAGACCAGTAGCAGGTAGAAAGATATGAACACTTGAAGGGGAAACAATTCAATAGCCCCTTATTCTTGCAAGGGTTGTAAGAGGATGGGGAACCCATCTTTCATGATTCCCATTTGGCTGAACTCCCGTTGGGATAGCAGATCCTTCAATCCATCATTCATAACAAGCCTCCAACTGACCAAGATCCTTAAGGGGATGGAGGATCACGTAGTAAGGATGGGAAAGATGATCAAGGCCATCATCAGGGTAGAGGGGGAGATCGACACTAGAGCGGTGGTGACTCTCCTCCCTCTTCTCTATCCTCTCGCTCTCCTATACCTTCATCTAGTTCAAGCTCTGATCATAACCGGGATAGATAGAAGTGAAAGGATTGTAGTCGAAAGAATCAAAAGGAACAACGTCAGGAAATGCGCGACCAATCATGCAACGCTTGCTGGCATGAAAGGAGGGGTACCCGAAATCATCACAGACATCATTGTCCATAGTAGGACTATGATTTGGATAAGCCATTGTTGGCTACTTGGAGCATGCTCGAGATCACTAAGGTAGTTCAGATCCCTAGTAGGCACATGAAGGATATCTGGATCAAGCATGTCAATATGAACAACATCCCCAGATTTGAAGGGAAATACAACTGTGATCTACAAACCCACCTGTAGGCATTCCATGATGCCTACACCCTGTAGAACATTGACAATGATTGGCAGAAGCTGAATCTATTCCCTCACACACTCATCAAGGAAGTAGAAAACTAGTACTGATCCTTGGAACCAAAATCAATTAGAAGATCGAGTATGATGCTTGAGATCTTCAATGATAAGTATCAAATGTACTCCAAAGTGGTAAACCTGAGATGTCAAATTCACGGGTGGAAGCAAGGTAAGCATGAAATCTTGGATGCAGCCATGAGAAAATACTATTCACTACTACATCGGTTCCCTAGTCATGGCTACTCTCAGCGGGCATAGCTTCACCACATCATTGATGGGCTCTGCTTTGAAATGTGAAAGATCCTTGGCATGTAAGCCCAGGGACAACTGTCGAAACTAAGGGCCCATCAATTTCAACACCTCATTGAGTAGGTGGCCAAGGAGGAAGTGGAATTTAGAAAGAAGGAGAGTGTAGAAGAGTTCAACTGGGATCCTTCCCTCAAAAAAAGGAAAGTTTGATTCTGTGAAGACAAGGAGGAATCACCACTAGAAGCAGTAGTGAACCAAAAGATGTTGCCTTTACAAAATTTTGCATCTAAAATATCGACAAAGGTTGATAAGATGTGGGAATTTTTGGACAAAAAATTCTAGACTGTGCTAAAAATTGTAGAGTCTAGAGAACAAGGTAATGATCATGATCGGCGCAGGCAGAAGAAAGTTGAACGTGCCCAATATAAGGGTAAGGGCAAAGTTCCTGTAGTAGAGCAGGTTGTAGACTCTAACACCGAGGAGGATGATGAATGTGGCATATGCCAATATGAACATCCTAAGGGATGTTGCCCTGTGGTGTCACATCTTCAAGAGTCTGGGGTGTATGCATTGAATCCTTGCTTGGTGCAGAGGTAAACACCCTGAAGGGTACCTTACCCACAAGGCAACCCAAGGTAGTTCCACCAGCAGCAAGGGTATTATCCAAGTGGAGCACCACTGCAATCGTATGAATAATTCCAATAGTGGTAGCACCCATAGGCATGGGGAATGCCACCTCCAAGGAAATAGTACCCTTACCGACAACTAGATCCTTATGGGTACTACATTCAGCAACCAGTCTCTCCACAGGACTCTTCTAGCCACGCCAAATTTTAGAATTATTACCATCCCCTAGAATATTTTCAACCACAATCTTCATCACCCAAGGAGAAAAGCCCACATCTCTATTATCCTCCATAACCTTCTCCTACCACTCCTCCATAACATCCCACTCAGGTACCACCTAATCCACCTATGCAGGGGAACATTCCACCATAGCCACAGTAATGCAACACTACAAGGGTTGTCAACATACAACTAGCTCCTCAGCCGAATGGACTAGAAGCCAAGCCATAGAAATGTCCCTTCTTCCAGCCCAATCATGTACACACATCCTCACACCCACCTGTGGTTGGTGCCTCTAAATCTCAAACTTCCTCTATTGTTCCACCACTCGAGCAGCCTTTATACCAACTGCCCTACAATGTACAAATGTTCATGCTCACACATGTAGTGATCGACTAGATAAAGGTAGGTTACCTTCCCCAAAAATTGATTGATCCGAGAAGTCACCTCATCCATATTTATGTGGCAAAAAATGAGCCCTATAAGGCTCTTCTGGATTCAAGGTCAGGAGTTAATTTGATCTCACATGACATGTACAAGAATTGGAACTTGCCCCCATTAAAGAGAAGCAACATTAGGCTTGAACTGGCAAACCAGTCCATCATTATTTCCTTGGGAGTGGTGGAGGACATTGTGACCACCATTTGTGGGTGGTCATATACTACTAATTTTCTTGTCATCAGTGCTGAAAATTGCAGGAGGAACTTCCCAATCATAATGGGAAGAGCCTAGCTGAGCATGGTGGATGCATGACTAGGACTCCAAGATCTTTCCCTTGAAATTTCAAAGGAAAATCCTTTTGGAAATATTGAGAAGAAGCACATTCCATGCATCATGTACAGTGACTCTGGGTGCAACTATGTGTAGCAGTTATGGTTTTTCAAGTGGACATCCATTCAAGCATGTAGTTGGTGTACCGAGGAATTGCCAATTCAACAACGCCTGTACGCAGTAGCCACAACTCAAGAGGGCACCCAGTGGTTGAGAGTTGATCCTATTAGTAGCACATTGAGCATGGAACCATCTAAGGGGCTTGTACGAGCCTACATAGACAACATGGATGATTTGGAAGAGGTTCATCACCAAGTGTCAATTGTTGATGGCCATGGTGAATGGGGAAATTTGCACATCCCTGAGAGCTTCAAACACGAGCCCTTGGAACTCAAACCTTTCCATGGGCTCCACCTACTCATGGATACCACCTCATCATCACAAGGATAGCCTTGCTTCATTTTTTGCATCTCCTCCTTTCCACCCAGTCGTGGGGGAGACCGTCATCCCTACTAATCCATTCCACTACACCCCTCACTATTTTGAAATTTTTTGTTTTACACTTCTTTGTTTTTTAACATCATTCATACGTTTTCCAATTCTTGTTAATTTTTTTCTTTCTTTAATTATTTTCCATTTCTTTGTGTGTGTTTCATTTTCACGTGATCACTAATACATCATCTTATTGTCATCATGTATCTGGCGTGGATGGTTTTTGTTGCAATGGGTCATGTACAATAGTCCACCTAGTTATCTAGCTCCCACCCTTGCATGGTTGTCCTTGGACTTTAAATCTATTTTTAGCTCATATAATTGGTAGTGAGTCCACTTCATCCACCCATTCACCCACTCCATAGTTTACCTTCTATTGGAAACATGCAACCCATTCACTTAAAAACATTATAATTAATGTGTGACTTGTGTAGTTCTGAGACTCAAGGATGACCCAATGGTTTGAATCGGGTGTGACTTCAAGGGGAATGTAACATTCGTCACCCTCTCCTATTTCTTGGGTTGCCAGTGTGTCCTTATGGGTTTCTTACCATTCCACATCCTTCTCTCTAAGGAAGTCACTGGTCAATTCAACCTTGCATGGTCTGGTCTTCACCGAAAAAAAAATTCAAAAATTCAAAAAATAAAAATAAACATGAGGATTCAAAGCACACCTCTTGGTCAAATGTGTGCAAACAAGCACGGGTCTTTGCATGATGTGGTTCCCTCGAAATAACAAGACCATGAAGAAAATAAAAGCATCGCTATGTGGGAATTCAAAGCACACCCCTTAGACTGCCTCTCATGGGCCACCAAAAAAAATTATGGACTTCAGCTGTCCCCTCTAACTTTGCCCCATTTCACTTCCTTCTTCTCACTACTACTGGAGTGGTGGTTCCCTATGAGTACACTCTACTACTTGATGGATGGATGGGGCTTCGCCTATTGCTGTGAGGTTATTGTATGTGGTTGGTTTTGGGTCTGAACTTAGGAACGGTCCTACTGGGTCACTTAACCATAGCTTCACATGGGGTTTCAAGTAACCAACAATTGGAATTCCACTCCTCTCGTCTCTCTCTCACATGTTTCTCTCCCAAACTCACCTCACTACCCATTTTATGTTTTGAAAGTTTGTGTGATTTCCATGTACTACTAATGCCTTAATGGGATCTCTAGGGTAGGAGTATTAACTCATGGACACCATTTCTTGACCATGGGATCCATAGACCCCAGTGTTGAGGGTATGTAGGGGCTACTAAGGCTATTGCCTACTATGGGGAGGACCCACCTACATGTTCTTGATCCTGCTTGTTAAGTCTCCCATCCTTTTGATTTCGTGGTTGATTGTTTTTCACATCCAATTTCTTGATTCCCTCTCCATAGAGTTCTTTCTCACCACGTTCTCCTACCTTTGACTCTTTTTCTAGCCCAAGTTACCTTCCTCATGTCCTTGATCACATTCCCAGTCTCTTATGCTCTTCAACCACCCCAATTTGGTGTTTTAAATTCAATTTTTTGGGCTTTTTATGAGCTGGTCAACGCTGGTTAACAGGTGCAACCCCATGCATATATGAGGCCCCGTATACATAGCCCCCTATATATAGGGTCATTGTACTTCACATTTTTCATCATTTGGAATCCAAATTAGGGGGAGATTTTTTAATCTTTTCTTCCTAACTCTTTCCTTAGCAACTACATTCTATCATGCATCCACATCAACCGATCCTTGCCCTTTTAAGTAACCAAAGGTATGCTCTCAGTTGTGGGGGGCTGAAGCCTATGTGTAATTAATTAATAAATTAGTTAGTTAATTAAGACTTTGCACCTCTAAGGGAAGAAATAAAAACAACTGTTTAAACTTCAACTCATCCCTTGTTGTTTTTCCCTCTAACCCATGAATTACCACTCCGGGAAACATAATGGAATGCCCATGCCAACAACATAACTTAGTCAAACTAAGAAGGTGTATAAGGACCATCTTGAGCTACTTATGCAAAGTATAATGGGTGGTTATGTTTGATTGCAGATGACACCCAAAATAAGGCATCCAAGGGGCAAAGGACCATCACAACAAAGGGACAAGCACCCATGAACGGGAAGGGGATGAGGCAGGCAATAACTAGAGCACATGGAGGGCTCTCATGTAATTGGTTCCCTCCGCGAAGGACCTAATGTGGAATCTGTCCATCATATTCCCGAAGAGGAAATTCCCAGTGAGAAATCATAAGGGGATGACACTCTAGGGATAGCACCATGGCTTGAGATCACTGTGACCCAAGCCTATCTTGATGCTATCAAGCCACGCGAAGTGCAATAGATGGTCCTCCAAGAGCTAAACTTTGGACCATTCCTTGAGAAAGCACTAGAAGATGTGAGGCTTCAACTGTAAAACTCTCCAATGTGCCCAATCATCACAACCAGTGGTGAATGGTACTTATGAGAGACCTATCTCTTCTGGATGAATCGACAACCGGGGTCTAGCGTAAGAATCAAAGACATTTATGTCTCTTACTCTTTGGAAGCAATAACGCAAGGTCTGGGGTTGCTCGAGACTGGAGCAGATGTGGTGGAAATCCTAAAACAAGCAAACCCTAAGGTAAAAAGGGAGTGGATCAAGTGATGCTATGGGGTAGACTGTAAGGATTTTAGCTCTCTAATCATAGGAGAGAGGGTATATTCAAAGATCGCATCTTACCATCTAAATCCAATGGTAAGACCCAACAAAATCAAGGCATTCTCCACTCATGCATGTGCTGCTCTAAGTGTGAAATTCCCGATGAGTCTTCCACAGTTACTATTTTTGGAAATTAAAAAAAGGTTTGCCAAAAGTGAATGTGGAAGATGAGCTCTCCCCTTCCTTGGCCTAATCAGAAAGTTATGCAAATAGGTAGGGATAGCATGGTATGCCAATGATACAATCCAACACGCCCTAATTTCCTCATGGTGTAAAATGATGAAGGATAGGACTCCAACCACGACGCAAAGAGAGGAGCAGCAGCAACCACCTCCACCATCTACACAAGTAATAAGGTCAGGTTCGCAAACCATTACAGAACATATCCATGAAATCTGACAAATGCTCTTGAGCCAACAAGAGCAATCTAGAAAAACTAGTGGAGGGGAAGACTCTTTGGTCTATTGCCCTATGATGAGCCACCTGGAACCAGTGGATTGATCAGTCAACTTGCTAGAAAGAGCATGGCTGATGTTCTTAGCCACCCAAATGCAAGTATCAGCAAGGATAGATCCTAGTGTTTGAGAACTAAAATCTGTCCATGGAGGAGGTTTGAGCTTTGCGACAAAAATTTGCCATCAAAATCAGTGCTTGGAATAATGAGGCCCTGAAGTTTGAAAAAATCAAGAATCATTACAGGGATCAAGTGGGACTGCAAAAGGAAGTAAATGAGAAGTAGATCCAAGTCACAAAGGCCAAGCTAAACCAAGTGCTCCAACAGCTTCGAGAAGGAGGTGAAGTATGACAACCTATCTTTGATGGGTTGAATACCTACAATTAGGCTAAAATCTACCTCAAGGAGCTGCAGCTTGAAGAAATGACAGAGTATATGGAGCTCGCCAACCTTCGCTATGCAAACTTGGCCATGCTCATAGCTAGGAGACCGTGGTCCAAATTGGAGAAACAAGTGGCCACCTCATATTATTTATACAAGGGAAAGTTCCAAGTGCATAAAGCAACAAAGTAGAAATTGGAAACAGCAAATGCAAAACCCGAGGTCCTCCACATGAGCTTTGAAGGACAACATGTAGTCACGCAGAACTTGGCCCATCAGATGAATGACTACTAGTAGCTGTAAGCATCAATCTAAGCATTCAACATCGAACAAAATTAGTTTGCAGCCTAGTTTTTCAACCTGAAAGAACTCTTCTTGGTGCTGAAATGCCCTTGGGAGGTTCCAATTCTAGCACACATTGGTGAAGCTTCCTAGACAGTGAACGATCCTAGAATCAAAGAGGAAAAATGAGGGCTCTCCTGGAGGCTTTCTAGTTACCTTTAGAAGTCTGAGCTACTACGAGGTAGCCATCGTTCATGCCAGCACCACCACATGGGCCAGAGGCTGGTGAAGGTTTGTCGGAACCACCACCCCCAGGGACAATGTGATCTTTTCAATAATTTTTGCATCCTTCTTCACGACAGAGACTCCAGGACCAACAAGGTGTTCAATTTTGTCTCTAAATACCACCATTTTTGTAACTTGTCCTTCTCTATAACTCGGGCACTTGGTAAAATTCGTGTTCTGTCATTGGTGTGTCAAGTCATGTGTATTGTAAATAAAAGTCCATACCTTCCAAATTGTAACAGGAACTCGAGGATGAGTTTTTACTTAGTTGTAGGGGTATGATGAAGTGTTTTTTGGTGACTGCATTTACTAGGCCCCATATACAGAACCCCGTATACACAGCTGCGTCGACATGGCCCTGTATACGCAGCCCCATCAACGTGGCCCCGTCAACACTGCACCATCGACGCATCCTTCCATGTGTCGATGTGGTCTTGTTTACGCGGCACCTATTTCAGCCTATAAATAAGAGGGCCTTCTACCTAATTGAGGTACCTTTTTGTTAGTTGTAGCGAAGCTCTTGCAGTTTGTTCCCATAGGAGATAGAATATTTTCCAACTACCTACAATAGGTGTAAGAAAAGTGACCAGCTCTTTATTTGAGCATTGATGTATCTGAGCCCATTGGCGTGATGGTAATAAAGATGAACTCTTCAAGCATTCCTTGCAGCATTTGGACTTAGTCATTTAATGCATTCAATAGTTTAATAAGTTTATGCTTTTATAATTACCTAATTTTTTGTTATTCTTATTTTAATCACTATCGCTCCTTTATAGTTCACAAAGGCCATAAGTACGACCATCTCGAATGTAAACCCAACACTTGGTAACCCAGTGACACTTACCATCTAATAACCTAGTAGTGTTCAGGGGATGCCCAGAACGTGCCCGAAAGATGGGATCAGATACTTATGTTAGAAATAGTTAGAATACAAATTAGGATAATTATAGATTATATAATAGGTCATTCCTTACCTTCCATACCTTAATTAGATGCCAAAAGATAAAGTAAAAAGCTATAAAAATCATTAGCCTTAATCTCACTTAACCATCGCAAATAGAACATCACAAGTGAGATTAGGAAGACAACAACCATTCGAATCCATAGTTTTGCTGGTTAGGGTCTTCTGTATGTTAAGTGCTTACAGTCTACGGAATTCGACCGAGTCATGTGTGAACGCCCATGATTCATATGGTTGGACATAGGGGTACCTAGCCACTCATCATCTGTCTCTGGGATACCTGAAAAATTCAAACTTTTTTCTTTTTCTATTTTTTCATCTTTCTTTATCAAAGATTTTGCTATTGTATATTCTATTCTTATCTTTGTTCTTTCATTTTTATTTGTCTTCACATTGGCTTTGAATTCTACGAATTTTAGTAAAATCTATTCATTATCCATTAGAGCAACACTAGTCTTCTTTTTTCTCTTAATCTTCTCTTCAAGGGATGATACCTTTCAAAGAATTTCTTTATTTTGTTCATGGATTTTATCTAGTAATTCCATTTTGCTAACCATATAATCTTATTATGGAACAAGGATTTCCTTGAGAGTAGGTGCATTTTCAAATTTTTTTTTCTGTGCCTTGTGATGATGTCGTAAAAAAAATTTTAAATTTCTTTGGGAGATGAGTAAATTTCTTCAGCAAATAAATATCAATTAATATAAGTTACCTTCAACTCCCCTTCTAAGTATCTCAAATAAAATAAATGTTCAATGCTAAAATCCTTATAATTAAATCCCTTACTACCGTAGATCAAAGATGAAACCCTTGCTACTAAAATACTTACCATTAAAACCCTCATCATTGAAATCCTCCACTCATTAGTATTTTTCATCCTTAGATCATTCCTTGCCAAAAAATATTCTATTGTAAAAAATCCATTAGAAATCATCAAGATTAACAAACAAGTATGAGAATTTTCCATACAAAAACTCATGATAAACTACATCATTTACAATCTCTTCTTTCATAGTTTTTCTACTGACGAAAAAAAGCATCTTAGTCTAGGTTTAAAATTTATTCTTGGGCCACCTCCTATGGGCTACAAGGACATCATTGTAAAATTCAAAGCTTTTTCTAGATGCCTCTATCTATGAAATCATTTTGGATTATAATCAAATGAACTTTCTCCCTCCTCATATCATTTCTTTGTTTCCTTGAACAAATTAAACTTTATTTCCCCAACAAATGAAATCATCCTTTCTATTCTTTTCTAATTGAAAATTCCATTGATTTTTTTCATCATACCTTTCACTTTCCCCTTGATTATATGAATTCTTTTAGTAAACCTTTCATTCCAAATGACTCTTTGCTCTCAAAAAGCTTAGACAAGATCATTTCATCATTTTGAGGCCTATCGATAAAAATCTTGGAATTAGAATATTGGATTCTTTTTAGTATCTTCAAGAGTCCAATTAATAGTTTTCAAACTCTAAGGTTTATCTTAAATTTTAGATCATCCATTGTCATGTCATGCTTTCTCAGCTCTCCTTCATCGTTAACTAGCTTTCCCCTATTTTTTGTAGGTTTAAGAGTTTTCTTTTGAAAACACATGTGTTCAATTCCAAACCATATGGTTTTTATATCATTTCTAAAATCCATGAAATCTCCCTATTTGGTTATCCCATATGTTCCTACATATGCTACCTACACAAACCTACTTCTTGTTTCCTTTACTATCTACTCATGCCCATCCTAATTACTCAACCCTTATACTTCATAGATTTCCATACCCTTCTTAGAGATCTCCACTCTTGTACTCTACCTCAAAATGTAATCATCCTCACTTTTGATGTAGAGTCTTTATACTCAAGTATTCTAACTCATGAAGGTTTTGCAACTTTATCTACAATGGTTGATGTCCATTTTCAATATTACCCTAATCCCCAATAGGATCTTTTTTAAGAGTACCATCTCCAATTTGATTACACTAGTCCTCAAGAATCATTTTTTGGAATTTAATGGAAGGATTTTTCAACAAGTTCATGGCACTATAATGGGTAGAAATTTTTCTATGGCTCATTCTTGTCATTTTTATTTTTCCAGCTCAATTAACATTTCTTTAATTAAATGGAATAAAAATAACTTCTCTACTATAAGTATTATATCGATGATGCTTTTGGTAATTGAAACAATTCTCTTGATGAACCTATAAATATTTCTTAAGAAGTATAATTCCTCTTTTTCCTCCATCTCCATCATCCCAACTATTTCTCATTTTTCTATAAATATACTTGAGTTGGTTTTCCTCAAATGTCCTTCCTTCTATGATAGTGAGATTCTTTCTACTCATTATTACCTTAAACCTTTAAAGGCCTATCAATATATACTTTTCTTCTCATAACATTCCTATCATCGAAAGAAGATCTTCATCATTGTAGATTTGAAATGGTTTATATTGAGGAAAACATAGCTTGATGACTTTCTCAAGGCTAAGATAACTTTCTTTAGATGACTTAGAACTCACAGTTATCCTACAAAGTTCCTACTCCATAGTTTCAACAAGGTTTCTACATCTAATAAAGTTTCTCTCCTCTAAGCTATTCGAGGAAATATTCACAAGACTAGAAAGATCCATCTTCTTTTTAAATTGAATTTTAGTCCTTTAGCTAAATCTTGAAACATTAGGGTAATCCTAAATCATGAACTCTTATAACTTTGACAACAAGATCAACATTTAGTAAATGCCATTCACAAACCTATTATCGATTCAAAAAAATCCTTTTGAACTACAAAGGTTTTTAATGTATATTAGATTTAGCTATGATCATCAAACTAATGGCCCATCCTTGTAAATATAAAAATATCAAGGTTGAGTCTTTTTTAAAGAAACTCTTAATATGTTCTAACTTTATTTCTTTCATAGAGGACTACTTTATTTCTATAAATTCTCCACAACCATCCTTTCTCTAGCATACATCTAGCATTCTCCCAAAGCACGCTAATGAGGGGTGAAATTCTCTAAAAGCACTTCATGCTCTAATGTTTCTTATTCCTATAGTTTAATTTAGAAATTTTTTCTACAATCTCTTTTCTTTTCTATTTTTGAAAGTTTTTGACTTTTCTACTTAACCTCCTTTAGCTACTACATGTGATCTACTAAAATTTTTTAACTCCAAAACCTATTTTTCTCTTTATACTTGACAACTTAAAGATGGGTTCTACAAATGTTTAGGACCTAGAATCTATACTTAATTGAGGATTTTTTAAATTTCTAAAGAGCAGAAATTAATTTCAAAGAGATCTAGATCAAAAAATAGTGGTGATACTCTTACCATTATTAGTACTTCCCCTATCACTTCTAGTAGCCAACTTATTACTAGTAAGAATAGTACTACTTCTAGAATCCAATATAGACCTTACTCCAGCACTACAAAATAGTTATTTGATGTCCAACACCTTAGATTAGCTATGTTTGATCAATATTAAAATTGAGAATGATAAAAGGTAGATAGAATAAAGGCTTGAGAAATTACTAACAACAATCATCTAGTCCAACAAAAGCACATTGAAGTGTCTTAGCCTTGGAACTAGGTTTTCAACCTCAAATCTTATCTTATAGCCAAAATGTTGCAACCTTTTCCAACCTTCCTTATATTCCATCAAGGATAGTTGATCTTTTTTCTTGCTCCACCAAGGATTTTGGGAATAATCTTCATCAACTAGATCATGAGATTTAATTACAGGAGAAGGTTTGCTTCCTCACAACCAAAGGAGTTATCATCAACAGTCTTCAATGCAATCATACCAACCTTAAGTCAAGGATAAAGGTTCAAACTCTATGATGCAATCAAAGTTTGTTAAATCCCAAGTAGATTGCAACATGAAAAAATAGAGTTTTCACTTTTGTCAATAACTTTCAAATTTTGAGGTTTATCTAGAAGTTCATACCATCCCCTGGCATATCATCCTTTCTAAGATTGCATTCATTATCAACAAGTTTTCTCCTATTCTTTCAATGTTTAAGAATTTTATTTTAAAAAAATGTGTCTGAGGACAAACCATACATTTTCTATCATATTCCTAAAATCTAGAAATCCTTCTTGATTAGTTGTCCCATCTGTTCCTACTCAAGCTACCCCTTTGAATTGCCTTCTTATCTTTTCCACTATCTACTCATGCATATCTTGCTTATTCAACCATCACACCTCATAGATTTTCTCATCCTTCTCAGAGATCCTCACTTCCATACTCTACCTTAAAACATGATCCTATTTCCTAAGTATTCAAGTTGATGAAGGTCTAATAGCTCTGTCTATGATGGTTGATGCCTATCTTTGATATCACCCTCATTCATAATAGGATTTTTTTAAGAGTACCATCTTTAGTTTGGCTACACTGGTTTTCAAGAATTATTTTTTAGAACTCAACTAAAAGATCATTTAGCAAGTTTTTAGTATTACTATGAATAGAAATTTTGATATCTTATCTTTTTTTCCCACCTAAAGTAATTTTTTTCAATTCAATCGATTGTGCACTACTCCTCTATTTTAAGTATTACATTGAAAATGCTTTTGGTATTTGAAATGGTTCTCTTGATGAACTGCAAACTTTTCTTAGTAAGTATAATTTTTCCTTTTCCTCATTCTCCATCACTTCATTCATTTTTCATTTATTTAGATATACTTGATTTGATTTTTTTTAAAAGGTCCTTCCTTCTATGATAGTGATGTTATTTTTACCCACTATTATCATAAATCTTTGAATGCCTATAAGTATATTCCCTTATACTCCTAGCATCCTTGTTAATAGAAGAAGGCCTTCATGATTGCAAAATTGAAATAGTTTCTATTGAAGAAAATATAGCTTGAAAAATTCTTCAAGGCTTAGATGACTTTGTTAAGATATCTTAAGGCTCATGGTTATCCTACAAATTCCTACTCCATTGCTTCAGAAGGTTTCTACATCTAATAAAGCTACTATCCTCTAGGTTGTTTGAAGAAACATTCATAGGATCATTAAAAACTCTCTAGATTTCAAAATGGATTTTAGTTCTTTGACTAAATTTTTAAATGAATGCATAATCATAAACTCTTATGACCTTGTCAATAAGATGCATGTCTGGCAAATGTCATCTCCAAATCTATTCTCTATTGGGAAAATCCTTCTAAACTATGAAGGTTCATGATGTGTAACAAATTCATCTCTAATCATCAAACTAATGGAACATCCTCACAAATATTAAAATGTGAAAGTTTAGTTTCTTTCCTCAAGACTACAAACATATGTCAACTCACTTCCTTTTTTACATAAGACCACTTTCTTCCTATAAATACTTTGCTATCATCCCTACGTTACCACACATCTAGAATTCTCCCAAAATACAATAATAAGGGGTGAAATTCCCTAAAAGCACTTTAAGCTCTAATGCTTATCATTTTTGTAGTTTAATTTAACCATTTTATTTTGTTGTTTCTTTACTTTTCTTTTATTTCAAGTTTATTTTTCTGCAAGTTCCTGTATTTCCTATCTAACTCTCTTTACTTATTGCACATGATTTACTAAAATTTTGTAATTCCAAAAATGTTTTAATTCAATAAGTCATAAACTCTTATGACTTTGGAAATAAGATCCACATCTAGTGAATGTCATTTCTAAACATATTAGCTATTGGAGAAATCCTTTTAAATTGTAGATGTTCCTAATGGGTACTAGATTCATCTTTGATCATTAAATTGATGACTTACCCTCATAATTTAAAAATATGAGGTTTGAGGTTTTCTACAAAACTTCAAACATTTGCCAACTCACTATGTTTTTTTCACAAAGGGACACTCTCTTCCTATAAATACTCTTCTACCATTCCTACATTGTCACACATCAAGAATTCTTCTAAAGCACACTAATGATGGATGAAATTCCCTAAAAGCACTTCATACTCTGATGTTTGTCATTTTTATATTATTATTTAGCCATTTTTATTTGTAATTTATTTTCTTTTATTTTATTACAAGTTTCTTTTCCTATAAGCTTTTTTCTTTTCTACTTAACTCACTTTAGCTATTGTCGGTGATTTACTAAAATTTTTTTAAGTCCATAAATCAAAAAATCTTGTGGCTTTAGTAATAAGTTTCATTTTTTACCAATGTCATCCATAAACCATGAACTCTTGAAATTTTAACAACAAGTTCGACATCTAGCAAGTGTCATCTCCAAACTTGTTGTCTATTGGAGAAATCCTTCTCAACTATGAAGGTTATTGATGCATAGTAGATTCAACTCTAACCATCAAATTTAACTCTGATCAGCTGACTAATAACCTACCCTAACAAATCTAAAAATTTGAGGGTCCATTTTTTTCAACCAAGCACATGCCAACTTGCTATTTTTCTTTTACATAATTTCACTTTCTTCTTATAAATACTCTATTGTCATCCCTACTTTAGTAGACATATAGTATTTTTTTCAAGCATGCTTATGAGGGAGAAAATTCCTTGAAAGTCCTTTCTACTCTAATGTTTTCCATTTCTTTATTTTAATTTAGTAGTTTTTTCTTTCTAGTTTCTTTTCTTTTCTTATTTTACAAGTTTCTTTTTTCTACCTAACTTGCTTTAGTTCTTGCACATGAACAACTAAAATTATTTTAAGTCCACAAATCATTTTTCTTCTTATACTTACTAGCTTAAACATGGATTTTAGAGAAGTTCAAGACCTTAAATCTGTGCTTAACAAATGTCTTCTTCAACTTTTTGAAGAGTAGTAATTAGCTTCACGGAGACCTAGATTAGAAAATAACAATGATACTATTACCATTATCACTACTTTCCCTACCTCTTCTACTAGCCAACCTATTATTGATAGTAATACTGCTAGTTCTAGTAGCTGCTCTAGAACTCACTCTATCATTGAAACATAGTTCTTTGATGTCCAATCTCTTTTAGATCAACTGTGTATGCTTAAGATCAAAATGGAGAAAAAACAAAAGATAGATAGAATAGAGCCTTAAGTAGATTGTTGACTATGATCATCTAGTTAAACAAAAGGATGTTGAAGTGTGTTAGCTTCAAAACTAAATATCCAACTTGAATTTGATCTTGGTGCAATCAAGGCTACCGCTACTTCCTCCAACCTTCCTTCCATTACACCTAGCATAGTTGAGCTTATTTCCTACACCACTAAAGATTTTAGAAATAAGCTTGATCAATTGGATCATGCTATTTAGTTATTAGAGAAGATTTTCTTCCTTATAGCTAGAGTGCTCATCAACAGTCTTTAAAGTAATCATCCAACCTCAAAGTTAAGGAATAAGATGCAAACTCTCTGATGTGAGTAATTTTTTTCAAATCCTAAGCAAATTGTAACATGAAGCATAGAGGTTTTATATTGAAGTTGATATAGCTATTGTTGCTAGTCTCAATGCTTGACTTATTAATTTTGTAATCAATATGTTAATAAAATTAATCAATCAAGGTCAAGGCTTAATCAAGTATCTTCAATCAAAAATATTGATCTGCAAGCAACCTACACTAAGAAGACTTGCAATGACCTTGAGAATGAGGTGGTCCACTTTTAGGCTTAAAAAAACATGCATCCAGGTTGATGATATTGGAAAGCAAACTTGGATTTTCATAGAAGTAGTCAATAAAATAAATGTTGAAGCTATTGTTGAGGAGCTTAGTGATCATAAATTTAATAGTAAATAAGACACTTTTTTCAAAGATGTGGTTAATGTTCTCAATTAGCTTAGCATTGTTCCTACCAACACTCCTACAAATATCAATCACACAAGTTCTAGTAAAGCTCTAGTTTCTCCTACTAAATGTAGTCCTACTCTCCATAATAGAAATCTTTAAATATATGTTACACATTTTGAGGCAAGAATCATTCTCAAAATGGGCCTACTTAGTAGAAGATAAATTCACCCATCTCTCTTACCTCTGGATCATTTGCATAGGGGAACAATCAAGAACTCTTATAGGGCAATTGGCTTATGCCATCTCCATCCACACCTAAAAGAAGTTCTAGAAATCCATACTACCATCCAAATAAATAGCCTATTTGGTCGACATAAATGAATAGATCCCTATCATTAATTCTCATTCCTTTGCTATCACACTATTTGGGAGAAGAAAGCTATCATAAGTGAATAATCACATCTTCAACTATGTGATTCATAATCTCTCCTCCTGTAACTTCTCTATAGATGAAAAGAAGCTTCTTGATTTAGGTTTAAAATTTATTTTAGGTTAGCTCCTATGAGCCATGGACACATCATTATTGAGTTCAAAGATTTTTCCAAATGCCTTTATTTATTGAATTATTTTTAGTTACAGTCAGTGAAGTTCCTCCCTCTTCATGTCCTTTCTTTATTATTGTCTTCTTTGACCAAATTAATGTCTATTTTCCTAGAAAGTGAAATTCTCCTTGCTATTATTCCCTATTTAAAGATTTCGTTCATTGTTTTCATGACACCATGCTCCCTACCCTTGATTCCTTGAATCCTTTCAATACACCATGTCTTCCCAAATTTTTCCTATTTACTCTCAAAAAGCTTACATAATATTTTTCCATCATTTTGAGACCTACCAATAAAAATTTTGGAATCTATATATTGGATTCTTCCTAGTACTCTAAGAGGCTAATTGATAGCTTTTAGAGTCTAAGGTTTATCTAAAATTTCAAACCATCCCTTAACATATCATCCTTTATAAGTTCACCTTCATCATCTACCAATTTTCTCCTATTTTTTTTAGGTTTAAGAATTTCCTTTTTAAAAACTTAGTCTAAGGCCAACCATGCATTTCATATCTAATTCCTAAAATCCACAAATCCTCCCTATTTAGTCATCCCATTTGTTCCTATATAGGCTACTCCCTCAAACCTTCTTCTTATCTCCTTCACTATCTACTAATGTTCAACATTTATAATGATCTCCACTCCTGTACTCTACCTCAAAATGTTATCCTCTTTACTTTTAATGTAGAATATCTATACCTAAGTGTAACACCCTTATTAGTTATTTATTAAATCCTATAAATAACTAATAAAAATGCTATGAAACATTAAGGATTTGAATTTAACCTTAATTTACTATGGTAAAAGGAAGTATCAAAATAGATAAAGCTTATTAACTAAGAGCATAAATACAGTAAAGTAATATAGTGTAATAAAATTTTATAATACTTGCATATATAAGTAAATAAAATTTATTTATAGAAAATTAGAGATTTGCACATCATAAAAGGATAGATGTCAAATATTCTACTAGTTACATAATAAAATAGCACATAAAATAACAATCCTAATGACACTTGTTACGCCTCAATTGAACTATTAGAAATAAAGTTAGTCATATTTTAGATTTACTAAATAAAATAATAAAATATTAACATATAATAAATAATATTAAATTTTCTTGAACATATTGCAAGTGCCAAAATGAAAAATATTCCTTATAATATCATGGTCCTAATCGTACAAATGGCAAATTCATATTTATCATACTTTATTATTTATTCACAAAAATATGTACATGGGTTAAATATCTAAAAGGTGTATAAGGTTTTGATTTTAAAAAAATACAAAATATTAAAAAAATTATTTTTCAAGTTAAGAAGATCCATTTTGTACAAAATTGATCCACCTTCCATTTTAAGTTCCTTTTTTGAAGTTTTCATAGCTACTCTTCGCTCTCTACATCAAAATGCAAGAGGAATAAAACCCGTCAAATAAGAAAGGTTATTATATTTCCCTCTTTGTGGAGCATAAACCTTTTGGGCCAACAGTCACCAAATATGCGCTAGACAAAGTTTCCAATAAAATATTCAAAAATGTTTCAAAGTCCAAAATTTTCATAATTTTTTCAAAATCTTTTGAAGTTAAAATATGCCATAAATTTTCCAAATATCCAAAGGAAATCAAAAAATCCAAAAGAAATCCAAAAATTCAAAAGTATATATATTTTTTCTAGGCATCTTTGAAGGCTAGGTCTTGGTTACCCTCACTACCAAAGGGACTTACCAATAATTCTTAGAATAACCTCACTACTATCATTAGAATATCCTTTAAATTACTTTAATGTCGAAAAATATCACAAATTTATCAAGAAAAATATTTTATGTTGGCCTCTGAAGACTAGGTCTTAGTTATCCTCACTACCAAAGGAACTCTTTGGCAGCTTTTGGAATAACCTTATTTCTATCATTGAATTATCCTTGTGACCTAAAATAAGTTACTCATGGCCAAGTCTTGGCAATAGCCTTACTACTAACATCTTCAACCACAAAGGCACATGTATCATTAGAAGAATAGGTCTTGATTATGCCTCACCTCACATTACTAGATTCAACTACTTAATGCCATGGTCTTGACTAAATTCATAACTCTACATAAACATATGAATCAAAATCCATAGTAGGAAATCCATTCAACCATCCTTTTTTCCATGGGATGGGTACCACTAAAGAACACTTCACTATTGCATGTAGATGGGGGTATCTAAAAGATTCATGGCTATTATGCCTAAAATTTTGGTTGGTAGAAAAGCCAAAAATTCTAGGTAGAACAGTCCTAACCCTAGATATTAAGGGCCTTTAAGAAATAGGATCAAAGGTACTTTAGATGGTCTAGCCAACTAGGGATTTAGGTAATGTAAACATGAAAAAAAAATTTGCATATTTGAATAAAAGTAAACATGAAATTAAACTTGAATAAAGTCTAGACTACTAATGGACTAGTAAACTTTATTAAAAATAGCAAAAAATGCTCAAAGTTTAAAGTTCAAAAAGTACAAATTGTGTGCCTAAATGCATAAGAAGGTTGGCTGAATGGAGCTTGAAGCCTATTGGAGATAGCAAGTTGTGTTTTGTAGTCACATTTCATGATCCAAGTACTTCCCAACTCCTCTTGTCAAAAGCCTCTAACTAGTTTTTGTCTAAATCTGCAACTTTTGGATGTAAATGGTGTGAAAAATGGTATTTGAGACTTGTGAGAATAGGACTATGCTCAAAGTATTTGGTGCTTAGGTAGATGCCAAATTACTCCAAAAGTCTTGTAAGTACTTGAAATGGTTTTTTTCTTTTGTGCTTAAGATTACTATGGTGGTATGGTTACAAAAATGTTCTGGAACTGGAACAAAATGTTCAATTTTGGCTTTTATAAGATTTGAAATCACTAAATTTTGACTAAAAATTTCTCTCATGATTGTTGATAGATTGATGCTATTTGTAAGTGTTGTAGACCATAATTCCCAATGTAGTCAATCATTTATGGTAAGTTTTGATAACCTAGGTCCATCAAACCCACATTGGATACTAAAAATAGTAAATGGAATTTTGTGACTACATTGGCTTCACCTCAACTATGCTAGCCTTGAAAAGCTACATTGGCATTATTGGTATTTACTAGGAAATGTGGTGACTATGCTGACCATGTGAATACTATTGAAGATTTGAGATGACTATGCTAGTCATGCTGTAACTATTGGAAATTAGAGTAGCTATGCCAGGAATTGCTAAGAAATTGAAAATCTAATATCACAAACATTGTCCTTGTAATATCCATGTTGGGTTTTGAGACAACTATGCTAGGAATTGTTGAAAAATGGAAAATCCAACACCACCAACATTGGGCATAGGTGGCTCTAGTGTAGTTAAGACTATGCTTCCATAATAACCCATGAAAATGCCCAAATTTGGAAGTCCCCAAGGAATTTTTAGCATTTCCAAGCCCACATATAGACATGACATTGCTTTTTCCACTTGGTAAGTGAAGTAAAAATAACTTATAAGGCATTTTTTAGATTCAAAAAATTAAATTATGAAGGACTACAACTCATGGGCTACAAATCTTAAATTTACAATAAACCCTTAGCTCAAGTTGGGTGGTGAAGGCTACAAGTTACAACATATATTTTATTAGTGGTGTTTCATTTGTCCATCTTAATTAATGTTTGGAGGATTAACTTGAGAGACATTGATAAAGAATGTAAAACATCACTATAGATCCATTACCAATTTTTCCTCTCTACACTTGATCCTATAGTATCAAACCATATTAAAGAGTGTTTTGTGATAATGGGATAAGGTTATGATGAGGTGTTAAAAGTTTCAAGTTATATTTGGTCACCAAGAAATGGTCATGAGGGTTACCAATGAGTTCCATAGGTTGACATCATGGCTATAATATTGGATTGACATGTTGAACAATCAATAAGGCTTCACACTTTCTGCTTTAAAGTGTTGATCACTCGATAATATTTTTGAGGAACCAATACCTCATGTTGAGGTTTCTTTGGCTGTTAGGCTCCTCCCTTTACATGTTTGGAGCCATTTGATTTTTATTTTGATCCTAATTAGTTATTTAACTTCTTGGTAATTTTTTTTCTCATTTTTTTACAAGGAGTTGAAACCGTCATTAGGTTTCATTACCAAGGCTAGGTTCAATTTTGTTTTCTTGTTAAATAAGATGTGTTACATTCAACAAACATGATTGATGAGTGGCAAGGTACCCCTACACTCAACCATACAAAATGAGCATAGCACGCATGATCCGGTCAAACTTTGTAGACTAAATGCCTACACGCCCCATGGAACACTTTGGGTTAATCATTCGTTGTCTTCCCAGGCTTACTTGTGTTTGTCATGGTGTATGGTTAAGTAAGTCCGAGGTATATGATATTTATGGTCTTTTTTGATTTTATCTCCTATGCTATCGAGATGAAGGGTTGAGAAACTAACTAACTCTAACTAATTTCCTAAGTCTAAATTAACTAGCGTTAGCATCCGTTCTCACTTACCATACACACCCTGAACTATGCAACTATGGCTACCAAACGCTAATCGTTACTGGGATCACCACATGTAACGCACATGCTCGAAGTGGTCGTACTGAGGCACTTAGCTAGCCTAAACATGATAAGCATCCATTCCTTGGCTATCCGTACACATCCTTGAATGCTCGTAACCAATTCGTACTTATCTCGCATTCTAGGAGTTAAGGGTGAAAGAACCTAATCGCGATGAGAAGCCGATTCCTTGATTAGCCATACACATTCGTCAATGCTTGTAATCAAGTCATACTCATGTCGCGCTACTACAAGTAATAAATAATAGGTAATAAATAATAAGTAATAAAATCTTATTCCATGCACTGCAAGGTTTATCCACAAAGCTCATCTTTATTACCGTACACAACTTGCATTCAGGTACAATGTTGCTCGAATAAAGATCCATTCACTTGGGGACTCCTACTACTGGCACATGGAAAATATTCTATCTCTGGAGTGATCAAATTGCTAGAGTTTCCATGCTTTGAGCCTAGGATGAGAAGTAAGGGGAGTGCCGCCTCTTATTTATAGATTTGGCAGTGGACTACGATATCACGTACGCGACATTGCAAGGGATGACGCGATATTGTGTACGCGATATCGCGTACATGATATCACATGGGATGCGACATCGTGGCTTGTGCAAATCACGTCTCATCATACCCCCATGACTAAATGAAAACTCATCCTCGAGTTCCTTAGAATAATATCAGGAAGGTATTGAATTATTGAGGGGAATGGAACTAATGGGATGACATTTGAATGGATCATCAGTACAAGACTTGACAAAAATGGTGTTCATGACAACAAAGGTGAATACCTTATTACAATGACATTAGGCCTCGTTTGGCAGCTAAGAGAGAAAGAGAGAGAGAAAGAAGTGTTGCTGCTACCAACACCAAGATTGCACCTTTCGTTGTCTGTCGATAAGCACATCATCGATCTTTCTCCTTACATAGCTACTTTAGTGCTGTTCCATTCCAAGTGTTTGCTCCAGATCCAATCCATTATTTGTATCATCGCCATCTGCACACACAACACAATCTTATATTAGCAAGGGTAAATGAATCATCATGTAATTAATATCTTGCTTCAGTGTATGTTCATTGGCTAGGTTGTGGTATGGCTAATATGGATCTGGGAATATATTAATGAGGACTACCAAAGGTGTAGGGGTTAGGAAGAAAATCAAAAATTTTAGGGCTAGGAGAAAATCGAAAAAATTGGGCCCTATACCCCCATGACTAATCGTGAACCTCTGGTAGCATTAGAATGGAGAATGAAAAGGAATAAGAAAGATAGGTAAAAAGGGACAACTAAAAACATCAGTGAAATGGATGTCAATATGGTAATGAACAAAATAAAATTAATTGCGAAATGTTAAGGGAAAGAATTTAACTAATGCTCCAAATAGAAATGTCAGTGGGTCCTCCACAAAGTAGGCTCATGCCCTTAATGCCCTGACAAACCCACATTCAAAGAGTCTGTAGGCTCTGGGAATGTCATTTGGAACAAGAGTTAAAGTCTTAACCATAAGAATTTACCAAAAAGAAAACAATGCATCTACCAAAATATATACACTAATGATACAACCAGCAATGAGGTGGATAATGGAGAGAAGGATGGAAAGAAGAGAATGGAATGGAATCCCAAGAACAAGGTGGTGTATAGCCCCTTATGTGTTTCATGATTAATGTGACCTGGCACATCTCATTCCAACTCTAGCCTCAAACCAACCACTTCCAGTGACTTCGCATCAATGCATTCGGCTAAACTATCCACTTGGATAATAAGGATGAATCTCCAAAGAGCCACCACCATTCTGATGAAACAAATGAGAGAATGGGAAGTGAGAAGGGCCTTAGTTTTTTTTGGTTCCATAACCAATGCTTGTAGCCCAAATTTTATTTCATCTAAGGGGTGTGCTTTGAATTCTCACTTCGTTTTTTTTTTGTTTTGTGTTTTGTGTTTTTATGTGTGAGAACCACACCATGCAAAGACTTCTTATTTTTATTGTCTCAGCTTCTGATAGTTGGGTAACATTGGAATGGTAAGAAAACTCAAGAAGAAAACATCCAAGCACCCAAGAAAACGGCCAACACAAAAGCATCAAGTTCCCTTGAAGTTACAACCTTTTCAATCCTTGAGTCCTTCCTTAGTTTGAGAAATACCCAGTCACTAATTCGTTAAAAGTTCTTATTAGAAGGGGACTGTACATTTCCAAGCCAAGAGAGACCATAGAAACTAGTGGATGGATGGATGAAGTGGTCTCATTTCCTGCCATATCAAAAGAAACATACCTTAGTATCAACATTGTGACTTAAAGGTAAAAACCAAACATTAGCAATCAATATGAAAATAGTTCATACCATCATTCCAAAACTTATTGGGTGACAAACTTACAGGGTGGATCACACACACACACACACAAAATGAAAAAAGATATAATGATGTTGTAAAACAAAAACTAGAAAAGTTAAAGAAATTTCTAAAACAAAAATGTGTAAGACAAAAACATTGTATAACAAAAATCAAAAAATAACTAAGGGCCTCATATGATCAACATACGTGGCCATCTCCCCCATGACTGAGTTGTGAGGGAGAGATCTGAAATAATGAGCGAGGTTGTCCACTAGTGGAGGTGTAACTTGTACTGGCTGTTGTGGGTTCACAGAAAGGTTTTATTTGTTGTACATTAACAAATAATCTTTTATCCATGCTATCAGGCTTGTATATCATCATGGCTCCATAGCAAAAGGTTGTATGAATAATATAGGGTCCCTCCCACAATGTTTGGAATTTTGTACGCTGAGGTACGTGTGTGGGATTCCAATAAAGGACCTTGTTGCCTAGTTGGTACCTAAACCTTTAGATCTTGAAGTCATGACGTTGTTTATTGTGTGCCTTGTGAAACTCATTTAATGATAGTGCAACCAATCTATTCTTGTCTAGCACATTCAAAGTTGTCAATCGTTGTTTTTGTGCTAGGTCAAGATCTAGGTGGAAGTCGCAAGCCATGGATAGTGTACGGAGCTCATTCTGTATGGGAAGCTTGGGTAGTTTCTTGTACACTAACTCATAGGGAGAATAGCCTGTAGGAAGCTTCCAAGCAGAGCGGTACACCTAGAGAGCGTCATTTAGTTTTGTGCTCTAGTCTCGCCTAAATTTGCTAACTATTCTCGTTAATATCCTGGTAATCTCCCTGTTAGTAACCTTGGCTTGGCCATTAGCTTGGGGGTGATAAGGTGTGGTTAATTTATTCTCAACCCCTAAGCGTTGCATCAATTTGCAAAATGTTGCACCCGTAAAATGTGTTCCATTATCAAAGATGAGTGCACACGGTACACCAAACCTATTAACGATTTGTTGTTGTACAAATCGTGTAGCCGTAGATGATGTGCAATCTATTACTACATCTTCTTCAGCCCATTTGGTTAAGTAATCAATAGCAATGATAATATATGCCTTTCCATTGGACATCAGTGTGATTGTTGCAGACCCTCCATTCTAGCAATCATTCCACCATCTCGTTGGCAACGTTCATAGGATTGGACAAAATGATGGGCATCCCGAAATAGAGTTGGCCAATAGTATCCTACAAGCAAGACCTTGGTAGCTATTCGTCTCCCAGCATAATGACCCCCACAGGGGCCCTCATGAGCATCCTGGAGGACTTTTAATTGATCCTGATCGGGCACGCACCATTGAACCAAGCCATCAGGATAGACTTTATAGAGTTGGCCCTTGATTTCCATGAAGTACTTGGTTTTGTGAAGAAATTGTTGTTTCTTCCTAAATTTCGTCCCCTGTGGTAGTTGTTGGGAATTGAGATAAGTAAGAATGATACTATACCAATTTATTTCTGTGGGTTGATCATTTACTACACTGGCAAAGAGTGTTTCATCAAGAAAATGGTCAGATACAGCATATTCATCCTCTTTGTTGTCCCAATGCAACTGAGATAGGTGATCTGCGACTACATTCTTAGTGCCTTTGTGATCTACTATCATTAAATCAAACTCTTGAAGAATCACCAACCAACGTATGATACGTGGGCTAACCATTGGCTTGTTCATAAGGAACCTAATTGCACTATGATCTGTATGGATGTATACCTTTTAGCCCAATACATAGTGCCTAAATTTGTCTAGTGCAAACACTACAGCCATTAATTCCTTTTTTGTAGTCATGTAGTTGAGTTGTGCACCGGTGATACTCTTACTGGCATAGTGGATGTAATGCGGTCATTTTTGTTCATCTAATTGTGTTAGTATGGCTCCTAAGGCATAATTAGATGTGTCGATCATGATATGGAATAGCCTAGACCAATTAGGGGCTTCTAGAATAGGAGTTTCCACAAGGATCTGTTTGAGAGTTTGGAATGCTCGTTCGCATTCCCTAGTCCACTCGAATGGTGCATCTTTTTTCGTTAATTCCACAAATAGCTTGGCAATTTTGGAGAAGTTCTCGATAAATCTCCTGTAGTAGCCAGTGTGTCCAAGGAATGATTGAATGTCTTTGATAGTTTCTGGTTGTCGGATAATTCCTTGGATGACTTTAATTTTTTCCAGATCTACCTGTATTCCTGATTGTGAAATTTTATACCCTAATACTACGCCCTCTTCAACCATCAAATGGCTCTTCTACTAGTTGAGCTTTAGGTTGGTTTCAACACATTGCTTCAAAACTTGCTCTAATCGGTCGAGGGCTTGATCAAAGCTCGTCCCATAAGTGGAGAAGTCATCCATGAAGACTCCTACTCTATTACCTATTTGCTGTTGAAATATTCTTAGAACTAATCATTGGAATGTGGCGGGTACATTGCATAAAACAAAAGGCATTTGTTTGTATGCAAACGTTCCCCAAGGACTAGTGAATGTTGTTTTGGCTTGGTCTTCTGGTGTGATTCGAATTTGGTTGTACCCACTATATCCATCCAGAAAACTGTAATAGCGAATGTCCTACTATAGTGTCTAAGACTTGGTCAAAAAATGGCAATGAGAAGTGATCTTTGAATGTTGCCATATTTAATAGCCTAAAATCTATACATACCCTCCATTTACCTCCTTTTTTTGGTACGATTACAGGAGGACTAACCCACTCGTTATCGGCAATAGGGTAAATGAACCTAGCCTTGAGAAGTTGTTCTATCTCCTCTTTCACGATTTGTTTTAACTTCGGGTTCAATCACCTCTGGGGTTGCTTGCGGGGTTTCATGGACAGGTGTGTGTAAATACTATGCTAGCATATCCTAGGATCTATTTCGGTTAGTTCAGGGGATGATCAGGCAAAGGTTGTTGACCACTTGTTTATTACCTTTAGCAAACTTTCCTTTTTCTTGGATGCAAGCTTTGCGTTGATGATTACTGATTTTCCATTTTTAAGGGTCATGTATTCCAAAATGGTGGGCAACGGTTTTAAATCTAGGGGCTCTTTTTTAAACTTCTCAGGAAAATTAATGTTTTCAGAGTTAAGGGCTGGAAGTTGGCAACAGACTTGCTCTAATATGTCTGTGCTTTTGATGTAAGCACTAGTTATTCCCTCAGCTAGTTCCATGTAGGTTGTCGAGTTGTTCTCTTTATCAGCCATCAGCCACTAGGTATCTTCTTGTTGTGTGGCTTCCGCATATAGGCACATTTGTATGTCAATATCCTGTGCACACCAATTGCATGCAGGCAATGCTAAATTTCATGTTACCCATGATTTTTGCACGCAATGACACCCTGTGTCACTATATGCGATGCATGGAACTCTTTTCCTCTTAATTTTCCCAAAAGTATTTATCTTGGATATTTCTAGGGAAAGATTGTGGATTCCTACGCATGCATCGATTGTATTTAGCCATGCCCTCCCCATTATAATTGGGAAATCCCATTTGTCATTGTTTATTTGGATCACTAGGAAATCTACTGGATATGACCAACCATCCACAATGGTAACAATGTCCTCAACTTGTCCCAAAGGAATAGTGTGGACTGGTCAGCCAACTCTAACTAAATATTGCTCTTCTTGAGTGGAGGCAGGTTTTACGTTTCATACAGTTCTTGTGAGATTAAGTTGACTCCAGAACTTGAGTTGAGGAGAGCCTTATGGGGTTCATTCCCAGTGACTTGGAGGTAAACTAGGGGGACTCCCGGATCCGATAATTTCTTTGGAAGGTGGCCGACCTTGATCTAGTCGGTTACTATATGTGTTAACATAACTGTATGCATTGGACATGATTTCTTTGTCAAAGGGTTTTCTGAAACTTTATTTGGTATGGAGGTGTTTAGATGCTCAACTTCTTGTGAAGTCGAGGGTTTGGTTGGATTGCTAGTCCTATGGAAAGGTCTTTTTGATGTATGATTGTTAGAACCAACTGGAAATTGAGGATGGGGGGCCCTCGCAATGTTAGGTTGTCACGGTTGAGTGGGAATTACTCTAGGCTTTGTTGGAGTGGTTGGCAATGGGACTACTAGCGCAAGAGATGTAGATTGATTTGGAGGATAGTGTGGGTATGGAGCATTTCCTAAAGGAGAAGGAGTCCTAAAATAATCCTGAACTCGGTAGTAATGTGGAGGGTTTACGTGACCCATAGAGTCACTTGGAGAAATCAGCTACTGCACATAATATCCATAAGGATTAGGCTACCGATAAGGGTACGGCTGTGTTGGTGGTGGTATCCTCCATGACTATGGGTATTGCCACTGCTAATGCTATCTGATGGGCTATGGTGGAGTTCCACTTGGATAATACGTTAGTGGTTGGTGGAACTGCTTTGGGTTACCTTGTGGATAAGGTAACCTTCGGGGTGTTTGCCGTTGATTGAGTCTTGGATTAAGCACATACACCCTAGACTCCTATAGATGTGAGATAATGGGGCAACATCCCTTAGGATGGTCATAGTGGCAAATCTCACATCCATCATCATCATCTATGTCAGAGTCCACAGCCACATCAGAGTTAGTGATTTTCCCCTTACCCTTGTTATGTGCAAGGCCTAAATCTCTCCACTTTTTCTTACCTTTCTCACTACTTTGTTCCACCTTAGACTCTTCTACAATTTTTAAGACGATTTCAATTTTAGAGTCTAAGGAACTCCATACGTCGTCTACCTTAGCTGCTATTTCTATTGTTAATTTTTGGATCGTCAAGGTTTTCCAGTTCACCAACTCTTTCAGTGGTGACTCATCCTCTTCATCACAAAATTTCACTCCTTTTTTTCAAAGGGAGGGATCGTGGTTGTGCTCTTCCACACTTTCCCTATTGCGTAGCTCATCTTCTTCTTTTGCTACTTGTTCCAACAAGCTATGCACTTCATGGGCTCTAAGTTGTGAGAGTCTTCCTTGGGCATAAGTCCCAAGGGTTCTTCTAGTTTCATGCCTTAGCCCATCATGTGGCAAAGTTGATCCTGCTGAGCATACCCATGGCCCAGGCAATGATGTAACAATGTGTAATAGTGGGCCATGGCAGCATCCAAGGGTTCATGAGTACCTTGTTTCTAGCTTTGGATCTACTTAAGCAAATTGGACACTCTGGAGTACGTCTGATACTTTTCATTGAATAGTTCTAGCATCGTACTGCACCTCCTAATGGTCTCGATTCTAAGGACCGGTACCAGCTCTCTACTTATTTGGTGAGTGTCCTTGGGAACAACTTAAGTTTTTTCCACTCATTATCTATGTTTTGCAAGGCACAGGCATCGTGGAATGCCTGTAAATGATTTTGCAGATCAGCATTGTATCCCCCTTCAAATTGTGGGATATTGTTCATGTCTAAACATTTGATCCGACTATCTTTTAAATGCCTTGTGGGAATCCTAATTGCCTCCATTATGTCAAGCATACTTCGGGTTACAAGTAGGGGTTCATCATGATTATCTCTTTCATGACACCTGTGATGTCTGCATTGTTCCCTACTCTCCCTACGTCCTTGCCCATGTCCTCTCTCTCGACTTTCCCATCAAGGTCTTTCGTCCTTCTTACCTTTATCCTCTACTTTTTGTTCATGATGGCTGCGCCCAGATGGGGAAGGAGAGGGTGAGTAATGTGAAGAAGGGGAACCATCACCATGATGATGTTTCTTGCCTTCTCTTTGGCTGCTATGGCCTCGATCGTGGTGATGATCTAAGTGCCCATCCTTAGCATGAGTGGTTGTTCCCTCTATGAACAGTTGGTGTTCACGAGCATCAGAACCATGGTTATGTATCGCTAATTGTAGGTTCTAATACCCTAGCTCCTCATCATCATTAGGAGGGGGAATGTCATTTGTTAGAGAACCCATGATAAGGGGTTCCTCATCTCCTCTTTCGCTAAGGACGTGTGGGGATTTTCCCTTCAAAAAAGTATGTTTACTCTCCTACCTTAAGCCCCTCATACATTGGGCATCTGTGGGATAATAATCCCTCATGTCAAAATCATCTACAACATATTCAGCGTATAATTCTTGCATGCCAATCTGTGCCAAGGCATGAAAGAGCATGTTAGGGACTGATTAATCCGGGGGTAACACGATGTTACCTTGCAAATCTCTCCATTGCAGCTATTCGTCGTGATGGAGAATAAAAGTAAAGTTGGGGATATACTCATCGGGATGAGTATATGTCATTTTATATTGTTAAAGCACTGGCTAATTTTGGTTATGTGTTTTATGTTGCCGACTGTCTCATGTATGATCCTTAGGTGGTGAGTTGCTCTTATGAGAAGAAGGAATTTTTATCAGTGTGCTAATTTATTGTTATATAAATTTTTCTTTTGATTAACCCGAAGGTTCGTTGAGGCTCACAACGATGTGAGTGATATCCCTTATGTTCTATTCGGTGCACAAACACTTAGTTCCCGGCAACAATGCCAATGATGAGTGGTGAGGTACCCCTACACTCAACCATATGAAAAAAGCATAGCACGTGCGATCCAGTCAAACTCCACAGACTAAATGCCTACACACCCCATCGAACACCTGGGGTTAATCATTCGTTGTCTTCCTAGACTTACTTGTGTTTGTCACGGTGTATGGTTAAGTAAGTTTGAGGTATATGATTTTTATGGTCTTTTCTGGTTTTATCTCCTATGCTATCGAGATGAAGGGTTGAGGAACTAACCAACTCTAACTAATGTCCTAAGTCTAAATTAACTAGCATCAACATCCGTTCCCACTTACCATACACAGCCTGAACTATGCAACTGTAGCTACCAAATGCTAATCATTACTGGAATCATCACACATAATGCACATGCTCGAACTGCAGACTCCTACTGCGGGCACATGGAAAATATTCTATCTCTAGAGTGATCAAACTGCCAGAGTTTTCCTACTTTAATCCTAGGATGAAAAATAAGGGGAGTGCCACCTCTTATTTATAGAGTTGGTAGTAGACCATGATATCACATACGTGACATCGTAGGGGACGTTGCAATATTGCATACATGATATTGCGACTTGTGCAAATCGTGTCTCATCAATGATGGTGAGCATGACAAAGGAGATGTCAAATAGCCATAATGCATGAGTGTCAAAAATAGGTTATGATTATTATTTAAGGTAAGGAAGGTTATAATTAGGCTATAGGTTTAGACTCAAGAAAAGCTAATAGGAGGTAAGAGAAATAAGCACTCTTGGTATGGCATAGCAAACTAACCAAGTCTTACATCAAGGTCACGTTATAACTTGTTGGTGTTGGTGACCGTTTGGGACACGACCGCCAACGAGTGTCCTCGAACAGGATTTAGGTGCCTGCTGGTCTCTGGCAACACCAAGGCCCAGATACCTCCAAATAAACTCAGTAGTTAATGTGAGTATGTGTGTGTGCTGTTGCGGTGTGCGGTTGTGAGAAATGTAACAATTGCATTGCGTGTAAACTACAAATGACTTACTTTAAAGAGATTCAGCCAACTTTGCCAAGTACTATGAGTTGTTGCAAGTTTCCTATTTTGTTCAACTGCCTAGTCGATGCGGTCCTTATAATACCTACTTGTAACAAATAAAATTTTGCAAAAACATTTGAGCACAACTCCGCAATCTACTCCTAATTTTCCCCAGAGAAAGAGATAGTTCCACAAGAAAACTAGAAATAGAGCAAGATTCGATGGAAATAAGCAGAAAAGAAAAGAAAGCAGATTTGTGTAGACCTCAAATATTTAAACAAGGTAAAATGACACGAGTAAACACTTCGCAATAAAGCTATCCCAAATTCAATATCTACGAATTGTTCAAACTTCCAAGGCTCAAACAAGCAATATCTTCAAGACAATCCTACTATGCTACCAAAAATTGCTGCGTAAACTACCACGTACGAGACTCCATTTTGACTAGATAATAGATGTCAACGATTGCATTCAAACAGAACCTTTAAAAGACTTGACAATTTCTGATTGAAATACCACGGGAATTCACTTTAAAGATAAAAAGAAGCTATTCTGGTCCCATCAAAATACCAAAGATTTTCTGAACCCTCTCGACTACTGAATTGTTCAACGGCGTGACTACAAACAGAGGCTCTCTTACAACAATCCCAATAGCAGTTCCCACACGTTGCACAATAACGAAATTTACTACTAAAATGCTCTTAAGGCTTTTAAACACAAGCGCTTCTATGGCAAAATTTTAATAGAAATTTCTATCAGGCAACAAGAACAGTAAGAGCAATCTAAAAATCCCAAAATTACTTGCCAAGGATGATACTATCTAAACCACTAGCTAAACAATTTAAACAAAATAAAAAATGAAATGCATAACTCACAGGACCATGACAAAGAGGCTGAAATCTTTCCTTTAGCAAGCCATCTTACAAGCAATCGTCTTTACAAATCTTCTTTGCAAATGCTCTTCTCAAGACCCCAAAGTGTCTTCAAGTGAGAGCCTAAGTGCTAACTAGTAGCCTTCAAAGTGTGATGTATGAGACCTCCCAAAAGTCTCTTCTCCAAAATTTTTTTCCCAAAAATTATCCTCTAAAATCCCCCCTCTCTTCTTCCTCATGAAGCCTTTTTATAAGGTTTACAAGGTAGTTACATGCCAAAATATCCTAGCTAACTTTTCTCCCAAGTAACTTGGCCAACCAATTAGGAGTTTACTTGCCCAACAAGTTAGGAGGTTACTTGCCCATTTAATTAGGAGGGAGTTAGGAAGTTATTCATAAAGTTAGGAGGAATTAATATTTGCAAATATTATAAATATTGCCTTTGTAAGTAATTTATTAAAATAAATCTAAAATCCCTAATCTAATTTAATTTAATTTAAATTTTAAATACTAAGTGTCATTAATCTCTAAGATTTTACCATAAAAATATAATATAATATCCACCTTATTGGTGGTAGCGGTAGTTAATTTATCCTTTCTGCATCCCCGATAATTGAAGTTAAAATTCGGGATGGCCAAAATATGAGCCCAAAGGTGAAGGCACCGATCCTGCAACTGCCCGCAACCGATTCAAAATATCTTCTTCGGCCAAAAATCATTACCAGCAACTGCCATCACAAGAGAAGACTCAGCCGCCGTGTTAGGAAACATCGCCATGTGTTCCGTAAGGATCTGCAACTGTTGTAACCTCTACCTCTTGAAAATGCCCTGCAGGTTTTGATGATTATGTGATTTAATCCTTGCTTCGTAGATTTTCGCTGCCTTCCGTCTGTGATAACTAGTAAACTGTCTAGCTTTCAGAATTTTCGTCCAACATTTGGTGTAGATTCTTCAAGCAACGTCCACCAGGGTTTTAAAGGCATTTGCCATTGCTGCGGATGAAAACCCATATTTGTTCAGTGCACAAAGTAGGCGTCCATTCTTCTAAAATCCACAAGTGCCTCTGCTAGAATCGATGATATATCCGCTGTGTTCTACCCTAAACTAGCCTCAGTTTTGTCTGCCTTTCTACAAGCGATTGCTGCCCAAAACCCCCTTTAACTCAGCTTAGTGGTGAAAGAAGGGCCTCCCACGTGCTCCACGAACTCAGGTTCAGCGTCTGGCAAGTCGGCAACATAAATTCGGCCGATGTGAGGGCGCAATCCTGAATGGTAAGCCAAAGGATTTGCCCCAAAACCATAGCATTCAGTTCTATTTTTCTAATTTTGTGTTTTTTTCTCCGGCAGCGTTAACAATGGGCCTTTGGACATACGTGAATTTGGGTTCATTTGCAATACAGAAACCTTTACATCCTTTGATAATTTTAAATTTACAAATTCCAAACCTGTTGGTAGTCTGTTAGGTCCTTCACTTGCTTCCAACTCTTAGCCAATTTTTGATAATCCATTACCCACGGTGTTTTCTATTTTGCCAATATTAACAGGGAGTATGCTTTCTTGTGGTAAATAATCACCTCCTTTTTTTCATTCTAATCTTCACTCAAGAAAATAACTTGGCATTTTAATTTACTTTCCAAGAAGGCTTCAACATCAAGATTATTTACCATTGGCTTGCTTCTCCAAGAATACCCATTAACTCATAATACTAAACTACAAATTTACAACCTGGGATCGTGCTAATTTTGAACAAAATATTCCAACTGCTCCATGTAATGGCCAAATATGCCAACATTTTTGCCTCCCTTTTTCAAGACTAAAACATACTAAAAATTTCACTAGATTTTTACAACTGAATCGAAATCTTTTTTGAGGAAAATTCCCATTTCACATAGGGTGTGATGGGACAAAAACCTCATTTCTAAGCAAAATCAAACTGTACACAACAAACTATACATTATCAAGTCCTTCATGAACTATTCTTGGGATGGGAACTGAATTGTGAGGGTTACCCTAGTGGGAATCCTCATCTCTCTAACTGTTTCATAGGAAATCTCTGATGTGATGAAGGTGGTCTTGTTGTTCTCTAGCTTGGTAGAGCTCTCATCTTGATCTGCATGAGCTTTCTCTTCAACATTTTTCTCATTTTCTTTTTCGGATGAGCTCTTCTGTTCCTCTTCATTAAGTCCTTCATTTTCCTCTCAGGAGACAAAAGCTTCTCCCCATCCCCATGATGACTCTTCATAAGTCGATGGCTCTTTTCCTTTTTCCTCTTCTTTAGAGCAATCTTGATATTTCCCCCAAACATTGGACTCTATATCCAAACCTCTAGTGAGAAAAGAAAATTCATCGGATAACCAAGCCATAAAAGGACACTCCTTTGGAGCTCCACAAGATCTAGCCTTTAGATAAGCTTTCAATACATGCTCAGGGCAACATCCCATCACATATGGAATAAAAGGCTTTCTCATTGCTCTCTCAAACTCCATTAGCTCTCTATAACCTTCACTACCAAACTTGAATTGAAAGATGATGAAATCTTAAGCAATCTAACCCTCCTTTTATAGGTGCTAAAAATTTTTAACTTCCATCCAAGTGTCTTCAACCAAGCTTCCTTATTTTTAGGCATTTAAACCATTTGTCACAATCCTCACTAAGTGGTGGATGAGTCACCTTCCCCACTTGTCAAACTTGTAGAATTCCACTTGTTTCACTTGTAGGCTTCCACTTATCTCATTTTAGGAAAGATAATGTTCCAAATATAAATAAAGCATAATTAAATATAATAATGGATACTATACTCCTAGTAATATTTACATAATACTATATACATATATTATTTTGTGTCATAACATCTTCAAGTATGCAATTGTCCCAAATAATGTTTTATATGCAAAACATTATATGGAAATTGCAATTCCATGTCATCCAAGGTTGATAATTTTTAAGAATCCTCTGACAATTACTTTGTAACTTGAAAGGGACCAACCCATGTCAGAGTAAACTTATTTGGTTTCTTCATATTCCATAATAAGACAAGGTCCCCTATCTTGAAATTCTTTTTCAAAGCTTTCCTATCAAACCATCTTTTAACTTGAGAGGTATTGCGTAACAAATTATCCCTTGCTTTATTCACTTCAGCTTCTCTTCTAATAAGCAAAGTCATGAAACTTCTATCTTTATCAGTCTTTTCACTATATCTTTGTACAAATTCAGAAGCTGAGCTTATAATCTTGTTTGTAATTCTTGCTGGCAAACCATAGACTAAGTTATATGGTGATGTCCCAATAGCTTTCTTGAATCTGATTCGATCTGACCATAATGCGGATTGTAGATAATCGATCCAATTTCCTGGATTCCCATCCATTGATTTCTTGATATAAGCGATAAGCTTTTTATTGGTGGATTCTGCTAGGCCATTTCCTTGAGGATAATAATTTGATGAGGAAAATATGAAAATGGATTTTGCAGATGCCCACCCGATAAACTCTTCGGATTTGAAGGCGGGTCCATTGTCTGACACTAACACTTCGGGTACACCAAATCTACTTAGAATGTGGTCTTCTAGAAACTTAATCACGTCTGATGCTGAACTTCCTCTTAGAGCCTTTGCTTCAGACCATTTAGTGAAATAATCAGTAGCTGTGAGAATAAACTTGTGTCCAGCTCTTGAAGGAGTAATTGTACCAATAAAATCCAAACCCCATTGCTGAAATGGTCTATCTGCAACTACTGGCTTTAAAGGGGCTCTAGCCCTTTTAATCTTGGGCCCATGAATTTGACATTTATAGCATTTTTGAATCTTTGAACTAATGTCTTGATACATGGAAGGCCAGTAATATCCATATCGAAGTATATGTTGCATAGTTGACTTAGGGGATTCATAAAATAGATTCAAATGATCATGAAATTGTTCCAAAATGAAACTAATTTGATCATTATGAACACATTCCAATAAAACTCCCCGAAAATCCTTTCTATATAATATACCATCTTTAACAACAAATCTTCGTGCTCTTTTGAAGAAAGCTCTCTTTTGACTTGCAGTTAAATTATTTGGGATTTTCCTTGTACTAAGAAATTTGAGAATTTCATCATACCAATTCTCTTCATGGGTGTCAAGTGTACATACTTCACTTTCTCTAGTCATTAACTTGGCTAATCCCATTCCCTTAATTGTCTTGCATATTTCCAATGAAAATCTAAAACTTTGCAACTTTATAAGCCATTTTCCTCTTTTTAATCCAATCTCATTTTGGGATAGGAATCGCTTGACTGCAGGTTCAATTAGCATAATGTGAACTAATGAACTCTCCAAATAATATTTAAAATGCTGAAGTGCCTTGATGACTGCGAAAGCTTGTTTCTCTAAGTCTGAGTAATTTAACTCTGAACCTTTCAACTGATACCCAAAAAATCCAATTGGTTCATCTTGACCTTCATTATCCTTTTGTGTTAGAACGGCAGCGATAGAATCATTTGAAGCAAAAGAGTATAACCAAAAATCTTCTTTAAGTCTAGGCTTTACCAAATATGGAGCCTCTTGTATAGCCTTTTTGATTTCTGATAAAGCTCTCTCTGATTCTGGTGTTTTCTCTACTTGGACATCCTTTTTTAGCATATGCATCAAAGGTTTGGTAATTTCAGTAAACCCGGGGATGAACTTTTTCACAAAGTTTATCTTCCCAAAGAAAGATCTAAGAGATTTCTTACTTGTGGGATGCTCAATATTCTGTACTGCTTGAATTCGGGAATTGTCTATGGCAATCCCTTCTTGACATATCACATGGCCTAATAAACTTCCAGATTTAACCCCGAAGATACACTTCTTAGGATTTAATGAAATACCAAACTCACGACATCTGTCGAAAACTTGCTGGAGATGATTAATATGATCTTCTTTTTTCTTTGAGAATATTGTAATATCATCCAAATAAACCACCACGAATTTGCCTAATAAATCCTTAAATGCTAAATCCATTGCTCTTTGAAAAGTAGCTCCAGCATTTGACAATCCGAATGGCATTCTTTGGTAAGCAAAAGTTCCCCATTTGGTGATAAATGATGTTTTGTATCTATCATTCTTATCTACCACGATTTGATTATAACCTGAGAAACCATCTAAGAAAGAATATACTTGACAACCTGAGACTTTAATCAGCATCTCATCAATTCTTGGAAGTGGATACTTATCCTTTTTTGAAGCATCATTTAGATTTCTAAAGTCTACACAAAGCCTTATATCACCATTTTTCTTTCTCACTGGAACAAGGTTAGCAAGCCATGTCGAATATCGTACTGGATATATGATTTGTGCTTGCAACAACTTCTTGATTTCGGCTTCCATAGCTGGTTCAAATGATGGATTAAATTTCCTTTGTTTTTGCTTGACTATTTTGCAACCTTCTATTAAAGGAATCTTATGTGTCATCACATCTTGCCTAAAAGCTTTAAGATCATCATAAGACCAAGCAAAATTGTCCAAATTATTTCTTAGACATGTTAACAAGTTTTGCTTGAAACTCGAATCTCTTTCCTTTGTAACATTCAACATCTTTGGCATCTTGTCTAATCCAAAATTCACTACCTCGAAAGCTTGACTATCTGGGTTTTGTATATCCTTTCCAGTAAGTAAATTTTTCTTAAACTCATGTTCCAAGTCAATCATCCTTTTTGGAATGAAATTAGCTTTGGAATTTGATAACGTTTCAGGTGTCACTTGACCCTCAAATTCTTGTTTATTCTTCATAAATCTTAGTACTTGATCATCGTCTTCAAATACTTGTAAATGTCTTATATTATCTGGTACTGATGGCTGATGTTCTTCTTCAATCATGACATCTTTGTAACTTTCTAATAATTGCATATCCAATGTTGAAGCTGCCTTTGCCAAATCATCTGCTATAAGATTCTCTGCTCTGTTTATATGCTCTATTTGGCAATGTTGAAACTGATCTAACATCTTACAAGCAAGTTGCTTATAAGGTCTTAAGAATGAGCTCTTTACGACACAGTTACCTTTTACTTGTTCACAGACTAATCTTGAGTCTCCTTTTATAATGATTTCTTTGATCTTTTTGTCTAGAGCTATTCTCATACCAATACATAAAGCTTCATACTCAGCCTTGTTGTTAGTACAAGGGAAAGATAGATGAATTGCTTTGAGAATTTCGGGTGAATCATTCTTGAATATAACTATTCCAACTCCTGCACCTTTTGAATTACATGAACCATCAAAGTATAACTCCCATTTATCCTCTTGCTTTGACTGTTCTTTTTCAGGACTATAACTTTCTTGGAGTGTACAAATTTTGTTTTCAACACCTCCTTTTTCAACCATTTTACTTCTTCCATTTGAAGTAATGTTATCAATCATCATAGGTTCACTATAGATGTATATCTGATTTGGTTCTCCTTTCCAAGGTAACCACATGTGAGAATAATCTGTTGATATGTAACCTGAGAAATTCTTGCTCCAACTTCTACTCAATAAGAGACTATGTGAATCTGGTATATCTGCCACTTGAATAGTTACTCTACTTCTGATGCGAGGTTCAGAAGCAATTTCCAATAGAACACTTGGTAATTGACCCACAATCTTCACTCTACTTTTATCCACTTGAACAATCTTTCTATTTGATTTTTCAGGAATCAAACCAAGTTTCTTACATATAGACAATGGCATTATAGTAGACGTAGCTCCAGAATCAACCAAACAATTGTGTAAGAATTTATCCTTTAATTTCATTGTCAAAAGGAAAGGAGGAGCTTCCTTATCATATGAAGTCTTCAATTTCTCATCATTACTAGATACATAACTTAACTCTGATTCTCTAGCTCTCCTTTTACCTTTAATGAACTCTAAAGCCTTTCTTTGCTGATCTCCTATTTGAAGCAACTGATAGAGGCTAATATTGGCCTTGACATGTTTAAGGTCTTCTATCAAATCATATTCTCCATCACCAATGAAGCTTGATCTCTTTATCCATTTATTAAAAGACTGATTTGGAGTGCTTTGCTCCACTTGATTGTCTTTACCTTTATTCTTATCCTTTCTACTTGGCTCAAAAGCTTTTCTCTTAGTAGATGGATCAGTAATAACATTTGGGGGTCTAGAAGTAGTTAGTCTTTCCTTAGATCGAAGACTATATCCATTTTCCTCATTGTTATTGCATTCTTCATCTGATGACATATCTTCTTCAGAACTTGATAGAGAAGAAGTATCACTAGATCCATTGCTTGAACATTTACTCACATAATGAACACTAGATAACTCATTATCAAATTCAATATCAAGAAAGTTGGACATAATAAGATCACTTTCATCCTCATCTTCTACTAACTTAGTGTCTTGATGTTTATACTTTCTACTTTTCTTTTCTTCCTTGATATTTATTCTTGCCAATGCTTTTTAAGGATTCACTATTTTGTTAGACATATCTCTCATTAATTGTCCTTTTTCAGATCCTACTCTTTCATCTTCTTTCTCTTTCTTAATGTGAGATGGTCCCGGTAAAGCTTTAAATTGAGTAAAATCTTGCATAGGAATCATAACTCTTTCTTCTCTTTTTTGAATTGCAATATGTTCTTCAGGATTCAAGTTCAACTGTTTTTCTAACTGTATAGCTTCACTAAAGTAGTCATTTAGTGTAGTTAAGTTTGGAGTTCTCCTTAACCAAATTGAAATGTTGGGGTTGACAGCCTTAAGGTAAGTTTCCTTAAGCATTTCTTCTGATGGCCTATATTGCCTTTGAAAGAGTCCACAAATTCGTTGAAACTTAATGTTGAAATCTCTAATTGACTCTTTAACTCCTTGCTTAGCTTGTATCAGCCCACAGTATAGTTGTTGTTGATCTAATTGATTACCAAACTGGGCTAAGAAAAGATTCTTCATGTCATCCCAACTTGTAATACTATTACTTGGTAAGTTTGAATACCAAATCTGAGCCATATCCTTTAGATTTGATACAAACAACCTACAAGCTTGATCTTCATGTTGAATATTTGCATGAGCTAAAGCTAACTCAAACATGTGAATATATTCTTCAGCTAAATAAGCTTTTTCAGGAATAAAAGGCTCAGGCAAATATTTGTAAACTACCTTAGGAATATCATTGTAATTTTGAAATCCTAATGGTGTAACTCCTTGCCAAGGATTTGCCATCCTATTCCTTTGAAATGTTGAACTCTTAAACTTTCTAAATCTTTTCTTACGAATTGACAAACCAGAGATAATGGGTGATCTTCTTGATCTTCTAGTTTTCACTCCACTACTTGTTCCCAATTCAGAAACTTTATTTTGTTCTTCATCTGATGAAGAATCAGTCTTCGGATCTAGAATATCTTTTCAAACTTTTAAACTTTCCAAACTATCAATCTTCTTCGTCATGAACTAAAAAAAGTATCTAATTTCTTAATCCTTTATAGCAATAAATAATTATTGATGTGCTAAAATTATAAGGCTTATGAACCTAGAGGCTTAATTTTCAGCCCTCCTTCTAGCGCCAAAAGAACTGTTGGTGATCGTTTGGGACGCAACCATCAATGAGTGTCCTCGAACAAGATTTAGGTGCCTGCTGGTCTCTAGAAACACCAAGGCCCAGATACCTCCAAATAAACTCAGTAGTTAATGTGAGTATGTGTGTGTACTGTTGCGGCGTGCGGTTGTGAGAAATGTAACAATTGTGTTGTGTGTAAACTACAAATGACTTACTTTAAAGAGATTTAGCCAACTCTGCCAAGTACTGTGAGTTGTTGTGAGTTTCCTATTTTGTTCAACTACCTAGTCTATGCAGTCCTTATAATACCTACTTGTAACAAATAAAATTTTGCAAAAACATTTGAGCACAACTCCGCAATCTACTCCTAATTTTCCCTAGAGAAAGAGATAGTTCCACAAGAAAACTATAAATAGAGCAAGATTCAATGGAAATAAGCAGAAAAGAAAAGAAAGAAGATTTGTGTAGACCTCAAATATTTAAACAAGATAAAATGACACAATTAAAAACTTCGCAATAAAGCTATCCCAAATTCAATATCTATGAATTGTTCAAACTTCCAAGGCTCGAACAAGCAATTTCTTCAAGACAATACTGCTATGCTACCAAAAATTGCTATGTAAACTACCACGTACGAGACTTTATTTTGACTATATAATAGATTTCAACGATTCCATTCAAATAGAACCTTTAAAAGATTTGAAAATTTCTGATTGAAATACCACGGAAATTCACTTTAAAGATAAAAAGAAGCTATTTTGGTCCCATCAAAATACCAAAGATTTTCTGAACCCTCTTGACTACTGAATTGTTCAACAGCGTGACTACAAACAAAGGCTCTCTTACAACAATCCCAATAGCAGTTCTCACACATTGCACAATAACAAAATTTACTACTAAAATGCTCTTCAGGCTTTTAAACACAAGCAATTCTATGGCAAAATTTTAATAGAAATTTGTATCGAGCAACAAGAACAGTAAGAGCAATCTAAAAATCCCAAAATTACTTGCCAAGGATGATACTATCTAAACCACTAGCTAAACAATTTAAACAAAATAAAAAATGAAATGCATAACTCACAGGACCATGACAAAGAGGCTGAAATCTTTCCTTTAGCAAGCCATCTTACAAGCAATCGTCTTTACAAATCTTCTTTGCAAATGTTCTTCTCAAGATCCCAAAGTATCTTCAAGTGAGAGCCTAAGTGCTAACTAGTAGCCTTCAAAGTGTGATGTATGAGACCTCCCAAAAGTCTCTTCTCCAAAAGTTTTTTCCCAAAAATTATCCTCTAAAATCCCCCCTTCTCTTCTTCCTCATGAAGCCTTTTTATAAGGTTTACAAGGTAGTTACATGCCAAAATATCCTAGCTAACTTTTCTCCCAAGTAACTTGGCCAACCAATTAGGAGTTTACTTGCCCAACAAGTTAGGAGGTTACTTGCCCATTTAATTAGGAGGGAGTTAGGAAGTTATTCATAAAGTTAGGAGGAATTAATATTTGAAAATACTATAAATATTTCCTTTGTAAGTAATTTATTAAAATAAATCTAAAATCCCTAATCTAATTTAATTTAATTTAAATTTTAAATACTAAGTGTCATTAATCTCTAAGATTTTACCATAAAAATATAATATAATATCCACCTTATTGGTGGTAGCGGTAGTTAATTTATCCTTTCTGCATCCTTGATAATTGAAGTTAAAATTCGGGATGGCCGAAATATGAGCCCGAAGGTGAAGGCACCGATTTTGCAACTGCCTGCAACCGATTCAAAATATCTTCTTCGGCCAAAAATCGTTACCAGCAACTACCATCACAGGAGAAGACTCAGCCACCGCATTAGGAAACGTCGCCGTGTGTTCCGTAAGGATCTGCAATTGTTGTAACCTCTGCCTCTCAAAAATTCCCTGCAGCTTTTGATGATTATGTGATTTAATCCTTGCTTCGTAGATTTTCGCTGCCTTTCATCTGTGATAACTGGTAAACTGTCTAGCTTTCAGAATTTTCATCCAACATTTGGTGTAGATTCTTCAAGCAACGTCCACCAGGGTTTTAAAGGCATTTGTCGTTGGTGCGGATGAAAACCCATATTTTTTCAGCACGTAAAATAGGTGTCCATTCTTCTAAAATCCACAAGTGCCTCTGCTGGAGTCAATGATATATCCACTGTATTTTTCCCTAAACTGGCCTCAGTTCTGTTTGGCTTTCTGCACGTGATTGCTACTCGAAACCCCCTTTAACTCGGCTTAGTGGTGAAAGAAGGGCCTCCCACGCGTTCCACAAACTCAGGTTCAACATCTGGCGAGTCGGCAACATAAATCCAGCCGATGCATGGGCGCAATCCTGAACGGCAAGCCAAATGATTTTCCCCAAAACCACGGCATTCAGTTCTATTTTTCTGATTTCGTTTTTTTTTCTCCGACAGCATTAACAATGGGCCTTTGGACATACATGAATTTGGGTTCATCTGCAATACAGAAACCTTTATATCTTTGATAATTTTAAATTTACAGATTCAAAACCTGTTGGTAGTCCATTAGGTTCTTCACTTGCTTCCAACTCTTAGCCGATTTTTGATAATCCATTACCCATGGTGTTTTCTATTTTGCCAATATTAACAAGGAGTATGCTTTCTTGTGGTAAATAATCACCTTCTTTTTTTTTATTCCAATCTTCACTCAAGAAAATAACTTGGCATTTTAATTTACTTTCCAAGAAGGCTTCAACATCAAGATTATTTACCATTGGCTTGCTTCTCCAAGAATACCCATTAACTCACAATACTAAACTACAAATTTACAACTAGGGATTGTGCTAATTTTGAACAAAATATTCCAACTGCTCCATGTAATGGCCAAATGTGCCAACAGTTGGCATAGTGAGTTGCACCTTTGCAATGACATCCAAGCTTCATCCTACAAGCACAACTTCAATAGAACAAGAAAACAAGACAAAGAAAACATGTTGTTACAAGATAATGCATAGGTTCATACAAGACAACTAGAAAACTAGGTCATCATAGGTCATCATTGTCAATGCAATGTAGAGAGATCTATGTAATGCATACCAGATTTACAAAACTTGTAGTTTATTCATTATGCCAAGCAAAGAGAGAGAGATAGAGATAAAGATCATGTGGGCTCACTTGTTATAGATCATAAAATTCATCAACATTAGTCATCTGTTGCAACCTGTCAATAATGATAAACAATACTATACGAAAACATGTGAGTGTTAGATGCAATCAGGGCTATGTAATGGCTTGAATGTTGCTTTGCAAGGGCTTAATGAGGTCATCAATAGGCTTAAGTTCTAGTGAGGAAATTGGTCCTATGTGTTCTCTCCCCACCATTGTGATTTAGATGAAAATTTTGACTAAGGGACCCTCCATGATGTCTCTATCTTCGAGGTAAATGATCATCAAGATACTTTAGGATGTTGAGGTTGTATGGTGGAACATTTTTGAGGTTTAATATTTGCGTATGTAAGGTCAACTTAGTCTAACAACATCATGAGAGGGGTTTATTTAGTCTTTAAGGCTAGTCAAATTTTCTTCCTTATCCTCATAGCTAATTCCTGCATGACAACATAAGCACATCAAGTGGCAACTCTAGAATAGAATGAGTAAACAATGCCAAGATAAAGTAAAATACTATAGAAATAGCCAAAATGCATTAAGCTAAGCACAAAGAAAGGTTTATACAAGGTTACTTAAAGGTTACCATAGGTAGGTGCAAATAATTAAGGCAAAACAAAGGCTAAATAAAGTTAAATTAAGGTCAAACAATGATAGAATGGAGTTAGATGAAGATTAAATGATGGTCAAACTCCATCTGATGTCAATTAAGGGTAAAACATGAACAACAAAGGTCATATAAAGGGATTTGAGGGTGGAAAAGATACATCAAAGATTAAAGAGAGTCAAATAAGGCTAAACTAGGCAAAATGGTAATCAACTGAGGCCAAATGATGGTCTAATGATGGTAGAGCACCATCAAAGAAGGTCAAACAAGGCTAAAGCATGGTCAGAAAAATTCATATGGGATAGGATAATGTAGATGGGGTAAACCAAGAGACTATTTGACATGGAACAAAGCCACATGATAGCCAAATGATATCAAATGGGATCAAATGGAGCCCAAATGGTAATCAAAAGAAGCCAAATGACAATTTAACAATGGTCAAGCATCCCCAAAAGATGTCAAACAAGGCTAAAACATAACCAGCCAAGATCATAAAGGTTAAAATAAAGTGGATAGGGTAGACCCAAGGCCCACTAACATGGAATATAGCTAAATGATATCCAAATAATGATAATTGATGTCAAATAAGACTTAACTGATGATCGAATCTCATCAAATGCTACTCTAAAAGATAAAACAAGGACATGATGATGTTTTATGGAGTAAATCATTGTCAAACCTAGTTCTCTAAGGCTAGAGGATGCCAAATGATAAAAACATTTGATGGAATAAAGCAAAATGATATTAAGCTGACAAAAATGAAGCCAAATGACATCAAATGACAAGGCAACAAAGCTTAATAGTGCATACCAAGTTCAAATCAAAACAAAGAACAATGAAGTAAGGTCAACCAATCAAGGTAGAAAAGGTAAAACATGATCAATATTAATTAATCAGATTTAGATTTTGCCAGTTTTAGGCTTTAGTGGATCATAGTGGAAGGCTATGAGGCTAATGGAAGAGTTTGGCACTTGAAGAGGTCATTTTAAGGTAAAATTAACACCTTTTCTTATGACTACATTGGGCCCAGCTAGGGACTATGCTAGCCAACATAGTCAATATAGGCCCTAGTGTAGTCAACATTAATAGGTAGCTTCATAAGTTTATTGTGATTAGTTTTAAGTTCTTGATGATTTGTATGGATTGCATAGTAAACTAAGGGTTGAGGATTGATGCATTATGACTTTGTTTTCATCCTCCAGAAGATGGAAATGGTGTCAAAATTGGTGACTATGTTAGTCAACATAGTCCTAGTGTAGATGCTAATAAAAATATTCAAGGGGTTTTAGGGTTAGAAATCATGCTTTTCCAACTTCCTATAGTAGCATAGGATTTTGGACTGGCTAAATTGGACATTTGGAAGGTTAAATAGGCTACTAAAAGTGATTTTTAACATCATTTTCCACTAGACTATGCTTGCTAGTGTAGTCCAGTATGACCCTAGCATAGATCAATTGAATCTAGTGTCTTCATGGTTAAAATAGGATGAAATTGTAGCTAGGTAGGGTAAAGCAAGGTTCTAGGCTTTTGGCCTATTTTTTAGATCATTTGGAGTGTTGTGGTACTAGTTAAACTTGATCACAACTATGACTACACTAGGACTACACTGGCCAACAAAGTCTTGGTCTATCTCAATGTACTTGAGATAAGCTCTAGGCTTTTCATGGTCAAACAAAGTCAAATTGTAGCTAGCTTCAAGATTTTAGGGTTCTAGGATTTCTAGATTAAGGTTTTTTTCATTTTGAGTGATGTAGTAGTAGTCAAACCATCCTGGGATCATGACTACACTAGGACAATGCTAGCTAGCATAGTCTAGGGTTTCCTCTATGTACTACCATGTGAATCCTAGTTTCTGGGGAAACTTTGTGGTCAATCGACTAGGTTTTTTGGTTCTTTGAGTCATTGGTGTTTAAAGCTAGGGTTTTGGCTTAGGATGATCAATTTTTATTGTTGTAATATTAGCATAATCACTCTAGAGCAAGGGCTACATTAGGACTATGTTGGCTAGCATAGTCTTAGCTTGCTCTTGCATAGTCACACACAATTCTTAGCTCTAGGTACGTTTTCATGATCAATTGATAAGGCTTTTGGATTTCCAAGGTTATGGGTGTTCTTTGCTAGGGTTTTGGCCTAGGATAGTTGATTTTGAAGGTTGTTTAAGTGTCAACATGATCATTCCTCCTTGGGACTATGTTGGCCAACATAGTTTGAACATACATGGGGGAATGTGATGAGTTTGTTCCATTTTTAGCTCAATTTTCAAGGTTTAGTTGGCTTTTAAAGTTCCAAAAAGGTTCTAAGGTTGAAATTATGTACTGAGAAGATGATTTGACATTTTCAAGACCTATTTTGAAATTTTCACATGATGACTATGTTGGGACTATGCTGGCCATCATAGTCATGGGGATTTCTAGCATAGTTTAAGGCTTCAAGTATGTTTTAGATGACATTAATTCCACCATTTGATAGTTTGAAGTGATCAAAAGTTGTGGAAAGATATGAACACTAGATATAGTAGTTTTGAGATGGTTATTTACATTTGGTGGTCAACCCTAGAATAGTTAGTATAGTTAGGATCATTCCTAGAATAGTTCCAAAATGATAGTAGGATTTCTCAAGTTTTTATTTGGTTATTTCCCATTTTAGGCTTACCAAGAGCGACAAGAAGATGTGGTGCCAAAGGTATGTCCTTTTAACTATTATTTTTAGTCTTTGGTATTCTTTCCCTACCCATCTATGTTGGGACTCCATTGGCCAACATAAATGAGGCCATTTCTAGCATAATCATAAGTTTGTAATGGAGTTTGTTTTATTTTGGATTAGTTATTTTCTATTTTAATGCCACCAAAGGTTCTAGGGTGATGTAAAGATCAATGAATGCAATGCTGAAGGTTATTTTATGTATTAAATGGTCAACGTATTGTTAACTACTCTAGGACCACTGGTTAGCATAGTTGAGGTAGGCTTGAGTGTTGTTAGTGCAAGAAAGGTGATTTTGACATCTCTTGATTGATCATGTAAAGTTATAGAGCTATAGAGGTTATGGCTAGGGTTTGGTGCATGGTGTGATATTTCATGAGTTGATTAAAAGCCTAGTTAATGGTAGAAGACATGATTCATCTTAAGACTTTGTTGGCTAGTGTAGTCAGGCCCTTTGTTAGAATAGTTACCCAAAATAGCAAGTTTTGGTGTGAATTTTGGCCTTCCTTCATGTTCAATTTTCATCAATGTTAACACCTAGTTTTCCATTTTAGGCATAAGGTTCTATGACATGGATGGGTGGCTAGAAGTTATATTTTTGTAGTGGGTGGGGTGTGGAACCTATCCCAAGGCTTCTATGGGCTTAAACCTAACATAGTTTCCATGAGAAGGCTCAAATCTAAGTGTAGTATGATTTTTATTAGCTTGTTACATAGATGCCTAGTGAGGCCCATCTTAAATTTGAAATTTTGAATGAATTAATTTTCAACTAGGAATTTATGCATAGTTCTTGTCATTTTCTTAATTTTTTATGCAAAAAAAAATAGGAATTTATGTATTCTAAGGTTGTGGATTTTTCTTTTATCTTTTTATGGTTGAAATGATTTCAGAATCACTGAATTAAAATTTTTGGTTAATTTTTGGTGAATTTTTTAGCGGGCTGGTGCAAAGTGATGTTTTTTGATTTCACAATTCTCTTTTCAAGTTACTTTTGCATTTATTTTCTACAAAAATGGTTAGGAATTTTTGGGTTTTCAGGTTTTTGCATTTTATTTTGTGGTTTAGTGGTTCAAACAACTATGGATTTATTTTGGTTTTTAGGTTCTTGAGTTTGTAAATCCATGTATGCTAAAATTTTGGTTTTTATGGCTTTATCCCTATGAAAGTGGATAATGTAGACACTTGAAAAAATTTTTCAACCAACATCCTAGGTTTCTAACAATTATTAGAGGTCTTAGGAAGGGTTTGGAACTTGCTTTAGTAATATAATATTTTTTTTTTGATATTTTCATCGATGCTTCCCTATGGTCGTTTTCTACAATTTTATGTTGTTGTCCAATTTTCGATTGAATTTGGTCATGGTTATAGATTTTTGTAAAAAGTTTTTTCAAGCTTGGGACTATAGCATAGATGCCTATTTTTATTCAATATCATGTATAATTATACTCTATCCTTAAAAAATTTTAGTTCTAAATTGGCATTTCTGTTCTTATGTAAACTACCTTGTATAGTTGCAATTTTCGTTGTCAAAATTACAAACATCCTTAACTATACAGGTAGTGTTGGTGAAATGTTTATATTCATATGGTTGTGTTTAGAGGTTCTTAAGTTCATTTAAAATTATATTTTAGGTTTCAATATTCACTTAAATTTTTCTAAAAATTTTTAATTAGTCTCCTAGAGTTTTTACTATAGTTAATTTCACTATTAACTAGGATTTCAAGTAAAAGTTTTGTTGAATTCAATTTCAGCTTTTATGACTATTCTATTAGGTACAAGCTAGTTCTCATGGCCTTAATGTTTTCACATAAAAAAATTATTTTTTTTATGTATATCTTACCATGGAATTTCTAATGGTTGTTGGTTGACTACTTCGTTCTTTTCGGTTTCTTATACATAAATTGGTTATGATTTTGGTTATCATCTTGTTTTGGGTTTTAAGTATTAAAAATTATGAATTTTACTATGTGGCTTTAGTGAGAACATTGACAATAAGGTTGTGATAATTTTGGTTGTTTAATAGTTGAGTACTTTCAGTTATGATCATCTATGGTTTAACAATTATTATTCTTGTGTGTAGGGCCTTTCTAAAACCCATTCTAGTTGTCATTAAGCTAGTTGATTTACTTTGCTACATTCACATACCAAGGTGTTGCAACCAGAAAAATTGATTCATTGGAAAGAACTAATGGATCCAATGCAAGCAATCCTCAACCCATGAATCCCTAGGGCCTCTAGAAAAATGGGATTAAGGACACCCTGGTTAGTCCAGTAGATCAAGTAGAAACTTACAAAATGCAAAATGGAATAATAAATATTGAATTCTGAAAATGATAATAGATCTAAATAATGCAAAAAATAAACAAATATATTTTGCAAACAAAACCTAGAACATAAAAATTTATTGAGAAAGAATAAATAATAAGTTACAAAAATGTGTACAAATGATGCGTGAGTGGACAATAGGGGGTTCACTTGGATGGGAGTTCAGGGTCCATTGAAGTTGATGCAATCAACTCCATGAAGGATGTCTTGTCACTACCAATTCTATTGGACCTCCTATGCTACTACTTCAAATCTATAATGTTCACTATTGTGGAGGGGTTAAGAAGTGTAAAGGATCCAAGCTACTCAAGTGCTCTATGCTAGGAGTTTAAAATCCCAAGAATGTAACATGGAGTTTGAAAATTCACAAATCCCAAAGGGGAATTACAAGGTCACAAGGTCATACGGTTTCCATATCAAGTTCAAGAGAAGACAAGTGTGGCAACTTGTAAGAACTCTTGAGTACTTTAGAATGCCCAAGTATAAAATTGTGAAGAAATTTTTGAATTATGTAAAAATTATATAACTAATGTCAATAGTATCAAATTGCAAAAAAATATAAAACCTATAGATGATGTTTGAGGATAGTTTTTATAGGTCTTATGTCACAAATGGGGCTACAAAATTGCTATTATTTGGCTATAATTTTGTTGCATAATGGCTACAAATTGGCTGCCAAATTACTGCAAATTTCTACCTCATTTAGGTGAGATGGATGCCCAAATTTTGGAGGGTTATCATATATAGTAAGTTCCTTCCCTCATCGTCATTCCATATACTATAAATACTAATGAGGGTACACCTTCTATGCTAGAGATGAATCTTCCATGTTGCATTTTCTACAATCCTTGCTAAAGTGGATGGTCAACATTGGAATGCATGAAGTGGTGAAATCTAGCTATTGTGGCTTCCACACTAAGGGGCTGTAATTTCTATGCTGGTGATGGAGCCTCCATGCTGGGGGGAAACTTCCACATTGAATGGGAGGGGGGGAGGGGGGGAGGTTTTCCAGCTAAGCATGGAGTCTTCATACTTGGGGAAAAAGTTTCAAAGCTAAATGGAAGCCTCCTACCTCTCCACACTAGGTAGGTGAGATCTACATCTCACAAGTGTTTCTAGTGTAGAAAAATATATACCCCAAATAAAACTCATCAAATTATCATTTTTGGTATTCCAAAAGGCAATTTTGACCTTCCCCCATCCCAAGCCCAAATATAGACACTATGTGACATTTTTTACTTGGAAAATGAGGCTTTTACCACTTATGAGGCATTTTTCAGTTTCAAAAGTATGGAATATGTGAGATTAGCCCTCAAGGATTACAATCTTCACATTTACAATGAATTTTTACCTTGGATTTTATGGGGTGAAAGCTAAATAATGAAAATTAACCATAACATGCAAATTTCTATGGTGTTTCAATGGCCCCTGTTTGTTGATATTTGAAGGATTGACTCGAGAGGCACCAACCAAGAATACAAAACACCACTACGTATTATAAAGCTACAATGCATACATGACACATGAGATGATAAAACCAAGCCATTGAGATAACTAATGCTGCTATTTTAAAGCTAGGGTGGATGATGGTACTAGTTTAGGGCTCTCAAAGGCTATGTTACCAATTTAAGATTATAGTTGACCATTGAAAGTAGGATCTCTTGTTGATGATTTTTAGCTATGTTTAGTATGGCTTTAGATAGGAATGATTGAATAGATTGACCAGCTGATCCCCATCCATGTTGACTATTTTGAACATGCTATTTCCATAGGCTCTAGTGACAAAAGGAATCCTTCCTAGTTGGCTGAGATTTTGTCTACATGCTCATGGATGGCTTTGAGAACTAGGTTACCCTCCTTGATCTTGTAAATGGTCAAGTTATGGTGATGTTGCCACTTCCACCTCTCTTGATAGTGTTAAAGGTGAGTAAGTTCTTGCATACATTACTCCTCCACCAAGTCCAAGGTTACTATCCATAACTCCTTTCTTTGCTCATCATTGATGAAGTCATTCAAGGCTACTTAGAGCAATGGAACCTACAATTCAAGAGCTAAAATAGCTTTAGAACCATAAACTAAGCTATAATGGGTCATAGTAGTTGTTGTGCAAAAGGTTTTTCACATGCCTATAGTGCATGGACAAGCCTCTCATGCCATTTGTGCTAGCTAATATTGAGCATCTTCTTAATTAAGTTGATGATGGCCTTGTTGCTTGCTTCTACTCACCCATTAGCTTGAGGGTAATAAGGTGATGAAAAAGAATGCTTAATGCCTAGGTCACGATAGAAATATATTGTTTCTTGGCTACTAAATTATGGTCCATTATCTATAACTATGGTCATGGATATGCCAAAATGGACTACAATGTTATCTAGGATGAATTTGCAGACCTGCTCAGATGTACTCTTCCTTACTAGAATATAGCCTCAACCTACTTTGTAAAGTGTTCAGTTGTAGTGATGATAAAGCTATGTCCTATAGAAGAATTAGATGTTATGGACCCAATGATATCCAAGCCCCATCATTGAAATGGCCATGTTATTTGAGTGGTATGTAACTTAGTTGGTGGTACATGTATAAGATTGCTATACCATTGGCATGCATCACACCACTTAACCTTCTACAAGTAGTCATTTTCCATATGAGTCCAATAGTAGCCTAACAATCTAATCTTAGCAACCATAGCTCTAGGTCCTATATGTCCTCCATAAACATCCTCATGAACCTCCTCTAAGATTGTTCTAGCTTCATTTTTACCTAAGCACTTTAGAAGCATGTCATCATAGGATCATCAACATAATATGTTATCACCTATGATGTTCTTCTAAGGAGTAGTTAGGCCCTGTGAGGATTCACCATGCGTAAGGTAAATTTTGATATTATCATACCACTCCTTAGGGAGAGCAGTATGAATGATAACAATAAAGGTATCCTCAGTGTTCTATTTGATGGGGATAGAACAATCCATGGTTAAGGTGGGCAACTTACTAAACACATCTAGCATCACATTGAGGGCTAATGTTGCAATTACATCAACTCTGGCATTCTCATTCTGGGTATGTGTTCGGTATCAATGTTTGTGAATTATTATAAAATTTTCTTTCCTAGATCATATTATGGTTCTAAGTGTTTAGCTTTACATGCATAGACTTTGGTTACTTGGTTAACCATGAGTTGTTAATTTCCTTTAATTAGTAAGCATCTAATTTCTAGGTCACGAACTACCATCATCCCTCTAATCAAACCTTCATATTCTACTATGTTAATGGTACATGGGAACTCAAAATGATAGGTGAAGGGTCAAATTTCACTAGATGGGAATGTTATGATAGCAGTGGCACTAGCCCCATGGGTAGTTGAAGCTTTGTCAAAGTGCATGACTACATCATAACCTTTGGACACTTGGTAAAAAATGTTAACATGCTCGTTAGGGTACTCAAGATCTATGGTTGCTTGGTCATTGATGGATAAAACTGTAAGTTGTATGGCTATAACTTGACCCTTTGTTGAGGATTGAAAGACATAATGAAGGACAAACTCTATAGTTATTGCTTTCCATCAAACTATATATCTACTTTCATAAATGTTAGTTATTATAGATCTAAGTATGTTGTCCCTGCAAATGACATTAACTTAGCTTCTAAAGAGGTAGTGTCTCCACTTCTTTAAGGAGAAGACTAGCACTAGACAATACTTCTCCACCTCAGTGTATCAAGTCTAATGGGGAACTAGTGCATGGCTAAGATAGTATATTGGCATTTCCACTCCATCATCAAGTTTTTGATAGGGTAAAGAAGTAATGGACATGTTAAATATGGAAAGGTAGATGAAGAATGGTTTACCCTATTGTGAAGGATAGACTATCAGTAGTTGTGCCAACTCTTTCTTAAGGATTTCAAATGAGTCTTAGCATTGAGCCATCCAATCATAGTGAAGCCCTTTCTTAAGCAATTGCTACATGGGTTGTAACTTAACCGTAAGCCTAGTGATAGACCTACAAATAAACTATAATCTACTTTGTAATTCCCAAAGCTTCTTAAGGTTGGTAGGCACTACTAATTTAGATATGGTATTAACCTTATCAGGATCAATACGTATCCCCACTTCAAATACTACAAAGCCAAGCATCTTACCAGTGTTGATGCAAAAGACACACTTCTTGGGAATGAGCCTAAGCTTGTATTTAAGACATTGTTTAAGCACAAGGTCTAGGTCATTAGCATGGTCATTAGCTAATGTGGACTTAACAACTATATCATATACATAACCGTTAAGTAATTCTAACATGTAATCACTAAATATATAGGTCATGACTCATTGACAAGTCTCTCTGGCATTCTTAAAGCAAAATGGCATCATTGTATAGAAAATGGTACCCCAAGGGGTCATGAATGTCATGCTAAGTTGGTGCTTTAGGTTCATCCTAATTTGGTTGTACCCCAAGAACCCATCCATAAAGGACAATAAGGCATGTTTCACCATAGTATTGATAAGTTGATCAATACTAGGCAAAGAAAAGTTATCCTTGATGGTCACTTTATTTAGGTCTTAGAAATTGATACAGATGTGGATACTTCCATTTTTTTTAGGAACTACCACTATATTGGATACCCATTTCATGTAGTTGATAGCCCTAATAAAATGGGCTTGGTAGATATTTGAGATCTCATTGCAAATAGCTAAATCCAAATTAGACCTAATTTTGTGCATTTTTTTCTTAACTAGTCTAATGTTAAGGCCTAGTATGATGTTGTGCTAGACTAAACATGGGTCTAGGTCTAGCATGTCTTCATATGACCAAGTAAAGGCCTTAATATTTCTTTGTAGGACCTTGATTATTTCTTCAGCATATTGAGGTTCTAGTGAAGAACTTATTTTAAGGGTTTTCTCCTTACCACTGTGCATTGTAACAAGAACCTCAAATGCAAAAGTCTTTAATTATGTCCCTTGCTTCTAATTTAAGGGATTTGACTAGGTTTTTAGGCCATTATAGAGGTTTATCTATTAAGTCCATGTGGTCTGTAAGGCTCTCAGGATCAATATCTAAGTAATATGGGTTAATACACCATTCAACATCATCATGACATCCATGTAGATACAAATGAAAACTAATTCGCTTCCAGGTATTCATACTTTGATCCTACATATCAACCAAAATCATATAAAGTGGCACCTAGGTAAATTTGAATAAACAATGCTAAAATGCTATAAAAGTATGTAAATACATGAAAATCTAATGTAAACAAGGCCATCCAAAGTCATCAATGAGATAGCGACAATTTGACAAAGTACCATAAAGGCTAAACAAAGATCAAATAAAGGTCAAACAAGGGCCAATATAAGAAATAAGATTATAAATGATCAAAAAAGGTCATAATTTTGCCAGTTTGAGGCCCCAATAGGCCATGATGCTAGCTTAGATTCTTAGTTGACTATGATGCTAGTTTAAGGCCTTAGTGGACCATGATCACATGGCATTAAACCATGGTCAAGGAAGCTCAAACCCCACAATTTGATACCATTCAAAGGCCAAGAAAAGATAAATAAGGCTATAATAAGGCAAATAAAGAACATATAAGGCTGTATAAAGGCTATAGATGGTCAAAAAAGTCAACAATGCAACACAAGTCCAAAGCAAGCCAAAACACTATGTAATAAAGCAAAAAATCAAGCAAAATAGGCTACATATGGTTAAATTGGGCTAATATAGGTTAAACAATGGTTATGGTTTTCTAGATTTTTACCTTAGAGAGCCATGATTTAAGGGTACAAGACTATTAGGTGAGTTTGGGCATCAGTTTGGGCTATTTTTGGGCTATTTGAACCTAAAAATCAAGTGTTTTGAGGCTTCCACATTGGGCTCCCCTAATTTCCATGCTAGCCATCATGGAATAAGAGACCCTCTACATGGAAACTAGAGAATGTGGATTTTGGAGCATCCAAAGTTTTAAAATTGATGTTTTAGGGCCATCCCAAGGTAGCACAAGACTAAATCTTTCAAAATTAGGCATTCCAGAGGTTTGTAAAGGCCAAGAAGAAAGTTTTGAACCCTTCCTCCTTGTTTCCACACTAGCCAACATGGAAGAGAGAGGTTTCAGCATGATGAACCAAGATTTTCCCAAAACAAGATCAAACATTATCAAACAACTCACTGAAACCTAGATTTCAGAGTTGTGAATTCCCTAACCTTGTTCTAAGGTAGGTTGAAGCAATTTTTGATGTCAAAATGTGTTGAAATGGCATCCCCATTTTTCCATACTAAGCATAGTGTTCCCAACATGGAAGAATGTGGGAACACTTGCTTTATGGATTTTGGAAAGTTTGAGAGCACATTGACTAGGTTTCTAGGCCCCTATGGCTATAGGTCATGATTCTACAAGTTTTTGGCTAATTTTAGGCATGTTTAAAGATTATTTTATGACATCTAAGGTCTTCCTCCCTTATTTACATGCTAGGAAAGCTACTCTAGTGTGGACGATTAGGGGAAATGGATTTTGAAGATCAAAACAAGGTCAAACAAGCAAAATCTCAAGGCTATGAGGTCCTTGGCTTCATTGGCATAGATCTTTGGCTTTCGAAAGTGTCATCTTGTCACTAAAAGTGGAAAACTAGCCTTTTCCATTTATTTCCAAGCTACCCAGTGTGTAAGGGACCTTCTATAGTATGGATGAGATAAAAATCTCAAATCTAGACCAATTTGAGTCATAATTAACTATGCATGTTAACTTCCAAAGTTGCTAGGATGAAGGGTTAGGGTTCCATGTCAAAATTTGATATATTGAAGTACTTCTAAGTGTTCTTTAAGCTTATCCCCATTTTTCCATGATAGGGATATCGAGCTTAGGGTCAAATACTATGGGGAATGACTTTGTGACCATCTTGGATTAGTTTATTAAGGTTTGAAGGCTCCACTAACTGCTAACAAGGTTCTGGAGGGCATGTAAGGTCATTTCATGTCATTTTGAGGTATTTAGAAGCTCCAAATGAGTCCTCCATTAGTTTTCACACTAGGAAGCATGGAGGATGATATCCAAAAAATAGAAGAGCCATAAATATTACATATAGGCTAATTTTGGCCTCAATTGATCATGCATGTGTGCTTCTAGGGTTGCTGGGGTCAAGGACTAGGGTTTGAGCTCAAGTTTGGTAAGTTAAGAGGTTTCCTAGATGGTGTTTGATTTTTCCCTTCCTTTCCACACTAGGGATAGTATGCCCAACATGGAGGACTAGAGGAAAATAGATTTTTAGCTATTTGCATCATTTTTAGCCATGCATATAGGTTTTTAAGGTTGGTAGTGTTGATTGTTATTACCTAATGTTGGTAGGTTTTTGAGGTTTTTGTGCTTCCTACCACCCCTCCTCTACCCCCCACACCCTACCACATCCCACCCCCTCCCCAATTTTCCATTTTAGGGCTTCCATGCTTATTATGAAAGATTGGGGTAAGGGTTTTTGACTATGTTTTGGCAATTTTGATTATGTGTGTGTCTATAGGGTTAGTAGTATTGGCTATCAATGTCTAAGGTTGATATTTGTTTATTTTGAAGGCTATGAGAGGGTTTTCAGTCTTCCTCTCTTCCATCCACATTGGGGCTAGGATGTTAAGCATGGATGGGATCATCCCCACTATCAATAATTCAAGGGAAGTAATTTTTGATTATTTCAGGTGACTTTTAGAAAGTTTTGGTTTCTTCCAAAAGTTAATTTGCATGAAAAATTCAATAGTTTTGGCTTTCCCACTTCTATCCACACTAAGACTAGGATGTTCATCATGTAGGAGGTCCTCCTTAGTGTGGAAGAACCTTAGGGAATTGACTTTTTGGTAATTTTTATAGTCTAGTGGCATTCCAAAGGCCTATGAAGGTTATGGTGTTAGGCACAAGGCCATTTAAGGTTGTTTTCTCATTTCTATGACTTCCTACTAACTTTCCTAGCTACTCCCCCTAGTTTTCCACATTGGGAAACATGGAAGAGATCTTCCCTAGTGTGGAAGAACCAAGAGTTAGATCTAGGCTAGTTCGACACTCAATCAACCATGCATGTTAGTCTCTGGGGTTATCAGTGTCAATAGTCAATACTAGGTGTTAAGATCCAATAATTTGGAGGCTCATAAGTGTCTCATATAGTCTTCCCCTTTTCTTCCACATCTGGCATGATGGCCCTAGCATGGATGAAAGGGGATGGAAGTATTTTACCATATTTGACTACTTTTGGATCATTCAAAGGCTCCAAAGGGTTTCAACAGGATCTAGGGATCACTAGGCTATGAGAACTAGCTATTAGGTGTTAATTAAGTCATTTTTACTTCCCCCCATTTATCCATGCTAGGGATGAGATGCTTAGTGTGGATGAAGCCTCCCTTATTGTGAGAACACCAAATCCAAAGGTTTTGACCAGTTTTGACTAGGTTTAGTAAGGTTTAGAGGATGTTGGAGATGCTTGGAGGGGTTCTAGGTCATGTGAGATCTGCTTCAAGGTAAAACTTGGGATAGATGGATGTTGGAGGTAATAATGGTTGTTAACCCCTCCCTTCTTTCTTCCATGATAGGCACTATTTCCCTAGCATGAAAACCTAATTTGCCCAAAATTTTTAATGTCTAACCCCCTTTTGGAAGCCCAAGGTTGAAACAAGGTAGGCTAGAGTTTCTAAAAATGGTAAAACATCTATGTTTTAATGGTTTTATGGAGTGAGAGGCATGTATCTAAACTTGGTATGATATCTCTAGTGTTGAAGGATTTTCTATATTTCTAAGTGCTAAAAGTGCTCAAAACTTAGCATTGATGCAATTTTTGGCTAAGAGAAAAGGTGTATCATGGAGCCCATAATCCAAAATCTTTTAAAATTTGAAAAGTGAAGCTATTTCCTACCAATCTTAGCATTGAAGAAAGTTTTCCCCATTTGCACATCAATGCACTTGGAGTTATGATGTACTAAATTAGTGGTTTGGGTTTAGAGGTGGGAATTTAGGTTTAGATGTTTTTAATGTTAAATTTTTTAAATTTATAATCACAATTATCATTCTTGCAAACTACACATTGGAGGAGAGATTTGGGAGATATTTTTGTGGTAGAATCAACCTATTCTCAAAGTGGAAGCCTCCCATATTCCTTCAACATAGTGTAGAACCTCCATCCTTCTCATCTTCAAACTCTCCAAGCATTGAGACTACCATGGCACAAAAACAATGTGGAGGGAAGAGTAAGAATCCTAGGATTCAAAAGGTGGATGAATGTGATAAAGACCTAAAAGAATTTCCTAGGCCTATCTTCATTGAGGCCTCATCTATCACTACTCCAAGGTAGGCAATTATACATATTATTTCTTGTTTTTCTAGTTATTTTTTTTTCTTTTCTTATATTTTTCATACCACTTGTGGGACCATTGTTCCTAGATCTATGCTTCTAGATGGGGTAAATGAAATTATGATGAAATCCCACCTCTTATTTTTTGCTCTTGCATGTAGATCTATGGTGGTCTCATTATTTTGGCATTGGTAGATTTGATTATTGAAATTAGGCTTTCTATTTTCATGTTTTTTTCCCAAAATTTGGGGGTATGGCCATTTTTCTCAAATCTAGGCCAAAATATTCATCATAATTAAATTTTAGCAAAATCCTACCCCATTATTTTGATGTTTTTTCTAATGGGTATCGATCCTTTTGGCTATTTTGGCTACATTAAGTTGGGTTTTGGCTTCTTATCTTTTTACATGGAAGAAGAAAGAAATGTTTTGTATTTTTTTCTTAAGAAAAAGGCTAATATTTTTCAAATCCAATGTTATGAGTTTGTAGTTGTACTTTTAAGCTTTCCAATAGCTATTGTCTCATTTGATTTGGCTTTGAAATGATTAAGTTGTTGTTGTTTTCCAAAGGTCATCCAATTAGGTTTTTTATGCCATTTTTTAAATTTCATGTACATTCTCTAAGAAAATGGCAAAGGTTTTCACTATTTTGGGTTATGGCTAGGTGGGCCTTGGCTTCAACTATTCAACGAAGGTGGAATCACTTTGATTGGACTTAAAACAAATTTTTTATGAATTTTTCATTAAGCCTATATTAAAAGAAGGTTTGTACTATATTCAAATTCTTGTTCAAGTTGATGAATTTTTTATAAATAAAAAAAATTATTTTGATTTTTATCTAGATCTGAGTGTGTAGGGATTCATTTAAGCTTTCATAAAATGGTAAAATCACTTCATTTGGGGCTTAAACAAGTTGTTGGTGAATTTATTACCAACCATATGTGAAAGGGGATTAATGGTGACTACTGTAGTTTTGCTAATTTTACCTATGTACCATGTAAACATCCATTATGTATCTTTAGTTTTTATGGTCATGGTTGCAAAGCATGTGATTTTAAGATTCCTTCCATGGTAAGATCATTAAAATTTGAGCTAGAATGAATTTATAATAATTTTTTGGCTAAACTATGTAAATAAGGTTAAATTTTAGATAGATGTGATTGATATGTGTAGTTCTTCTTGTAAAAATTATGTTTAAATATTTTTTTTAAGAAAACCAAGGGCTTTATTATTTTTAGAAATATTTTTACTATGGCTATATTTCTTTTCTAAGTTTTAATGCTTTTTCTAAATTTATGCATGGCTTAATTTTGGCTATAATATTCTAGGCTATGACGTGAAAGGCTATGGAAGGTTGTAATAATGCATTTGTGGAATTTCTTAGGCTAACTTAGATAAAAACCTTACATATTTTTATAGAGGCTAATTTCACCTCTAACTAGGATTCTTTTTCCAAGTTTTTTAAGTAATTCCAATTGGTCATAATGTAAGGATATGCAAGGTTGGAATAATGCTTTCTTGTGAAAATTTTTAAGCTAATTTATATAAACACCTTAGAGGTTTTTACAAAGGCTAATTTCACATCTGACTAGGATGTTTTTTATAAATTTTTTAAGAAATTCCAATTGGTCATAATGTTTCTATTTTGGTCATGCAGGGTTTACTTGAAGCCCATGCCCATCATTGTGGAGTTGGTGGGCATTCTGTGCTACATTGGTCACTCCAAGACTAGTACACCTCTCCTTAATATGCCTTTTGGGAAGCTATCACTATGGTTCCAACTTGGAGTAATGGAATTCCTTGCCTATATTCTACAAAACTTCAATGTGATGTTATGGCCACACTTGTCTATAGATGTGGTTGGGTCCATAGTGAAGACCTTTTTTCCTTGGGCATTCAGCTTGATTTTCATGTTTATCATTGAAAATATACCTCTTAGGACATTAGGGAGAATAGTAGATGCTATCAACCCACATTACCTTATGCAGATCTAAATGATGCCAGAGTATAAATAGTACAATGTTAACAATACTCTAATGCTGGTGCATAGAGCCCACACACTATTCCAGAACTCTCCTAGCACCATGTATCATATACAAGGGCAAGCATAGTTATTATAGTGTTTTTATCTTTTTCTAGATTTATTGCTTAAACTATGTTTTCTAACTTCATTGGTCTTATGAACTTCTTGTAGGTACAAGGTCAATGATCAAGGTTTGATCATTAAAGATCAAACCTTACTAGTGGCTCAAATTGCCCTTGATGAATTTACCAAGGGCCCCCATATTAGAATTTTTATATATCAATAGGTAATAGGGGATTTCAATGCCTATGCCACAAGGTTCAACCTTGTATACAAGAAGTGTAAGGATGATAGAACAATGCACAACTAATGTGCAGATTTTGATAACTCCATGGATCAGACCCTTGTAGATAGGACCTTTGCTCAAATCACCAAACATAAAGGCAATGGCTTCTAGTGTTTTCTAATTATGAACATTCTAATTGTTCTATTTCTTTTACTAGTTATTAATGTTAAACTTTGATTGTTTCTTTGTAGGACCTTCCACCTATGCTAATGTCACTATCCCACTTTTGGGAGCATGTCATGAGGATACCCTCATCCTAAAGTTTGTTGAGGTGATACCAGCATAAGAGTGGATAAGGGAATAGGTTCCTAGATACATTCAAGAAAAAATTTAGTGTGTAGGTTTACTTGATATATTTATGTCATCCATCCCTATTGTGAAGATGTTGCATGTCATTGACTTCTTCAATGAGAAGGCTAGTCATTTTAGCACCATCATTTGAGGTGTGAAGGTGAACATGGACATTGATGAGGCTTTCATGACTTTTTTGGTATCCTTGTTGATGGAGAAAAGGTTACCATTAGGATAGTGAAGGAATATAGCCATCATGAGGAAGTCTTGAAGTGGTTAGCGCTAACATGGATCACTTCAAAATTTCCATGTATGGCTTCATGAACCCTAATGTATAGGAGTCATATCCTTTGTTTAGGTCTCATGCATTTCCTAAAATATTATCACAAAATAAGGTGACTGGCATAGTGTAGGGGTGGACCTTTAACAAGGTCCAAATGCATGGCACCAAGTTCAACTAGGTAGTTGAATTGGCTATTGGACTTTAATTGGAGATCCTTAGACTCTGTGTAGACATTTCTATGATAATCCACATGCATTTTGCATTTTTTTTGGTTATTTAAATAGGTTTTCAGATTTTTTTGTGGTGTACAAGAATGGATGATGGGTTCCCAAGACCCAAGCCAACTTTCTAAATCTTGGATAAAGCACATGTATCCAATGGTGTAGGTGCATAATCCACCAAAGGAGATGGATGATACATTGTCCATTACCACTAAGGATCTTAATGTGAGGTAGTGTAAGTCCCTTGATAGCACAAATGATGAGGATCCTCTCACATTTGTAGCAAGCATCTTGAAGGTCAAGCAACTACATAGGGAGGTGAAATGAGTAGTCATGGAGAAGCTTAAGAGGTTCATGAAGGAAGCACAACCAGCATCAAACCAACCTATCCCAAAGAAACTTAAGTTTAATATTAGGCCATCTCAACATGTATTCATAGGTATGCTTTGTTTAAGTTTGGTTATTTCATATTTTAAAGTTTATGGCTACTTTATGGTTTCATATGTTAGCTAGTTTTCTATGTGCTATAGTTGTAGATAAACATTAGGCTATGGTAGTCCATGCTACCATGGAGGTAGAAAAAAGGCATGTAGAAGACACACTCCTAAAGAGACTTGAGGTTGAAGGGTTTTCTAATGTAGATATAAATGATCTAGACATCTTATTTTGAGAGGCAGTTTTGGGTACATTCCATAGTATCATCCTCGAGAAGGAAGAGAACAAGTACAAGCTAGGTATGTCCATGTCTTAATATTTGCATTGTATCTTATAGTTTAATTTTTATTTTCATCTAGCCATTCAATGATTTTTATGCTCATAGTGGTTCCTAAGCCACTAGTGCAAGCACCTATTCCTAAGTTTCATGTGAAACCATGGGTGAAGACTTCATACAAGGTGGAGTTCATGCATGGCATGCCTAAGGACATCATCAACTGATTACAATAGGTTGCACTTGAGATAGGTAATTATGTTATTTTATTCTTGTCTATGCTATAGGTTATGCTTGTGTCATGCCCATCTTAGATTGTACATCAACTTTATTGGTTGTATTTTTATGTTTTTATAGTACCTTTTGTGGAGTGGGACCCTAGCAAAGACATGGAGATTGACTCCTTGCCTAAGCTTTCCTCCTATGTATCTATTTTAGCCTTTAAGTTGTACAAGACTACTATTGATATAGCAATGTCATGTGCAAAAAATTTATGAGAGGTAGAGAGGTCCAACGAATTCCTATGCAATGAAGTTATCACCTTAAGGAAGAAGAATCAATAGCAAGAGGAGATAATTAGAGATCTCCAAGAGTCCAAGGCCTTTGTGAAAGCCCAAGTGGCTAACATAGGAGAATTATGAAGTAGGAAGATCACATGGGTCCACTCCTAGCATGTCATTTAAGAAAAAGTAGTGGTCTTACAGGAGATGGTGGAACAATGGATGTGAATGAACCTTCTCTTCCAAAAGGTTAAGGACTAAAAAGATCACTATGCTTTGGTCATAGAGTGGGATAAGAAAAAAAAGGTCCAAAAGTGATAGTATAACACAAATCATGGAACCTACCTCAAGTGGCTCAAGGAGCAGTCAATTGAATGGTGTAAGAGAGAGCTATTCATCTAGGGGATCTAGGTAGAGAGTGCTTATTAGCTTTTTAAAAGTACTCTCACAATGGAGCAATCCACTACTACTCAGATTAGTACTATTGCAGGCAAGACCTCTATGGCTGCTATGGCCTATGAGTCATCTACTTGGACTACGATAGATAGGATCAACATCCTTTATAGTGTTGATCTTGGGAATGTTGTCTAGGTCAACATGATGAAGGACTAGATGATCCATCATTTAGAGGAAGGTCTTCCACATCTACCCATGGAAATAATGGAGCCAGAATCCCTATAGGTTTGATGCATTTTATGTTTTATAATTTAAGTTTTAAGTTGTGATGTTATCTATGGATTACTAATTGGCTACATGTTGTTGTATTTCAAGCATCCAAAGACATTGGTGACCACACAGGGTTAGAATGATCCACCACTTTCTCCTCCAAACATCCCTTTGTAGCCTCTATTAGCTTAATTTGTTGGCTATCTATTTTTATTTTCATTCTAATGGATATGATTAGCCAAGACTATGTTATATATTATTATTATTTTTTGACATTTCAGTGTGGTTATGGCTATGTATATTGTGGATACTTTAAATTTAAATTTAAATTTTGGGTTTATTTTTGGCTATGCATATCTATAGTTGTAGTAAATGTCGTAAATGTTATGAAAATTGAGAATGGCTATGTTGACATTTTGTTCTTAACATTAAATGACTAATTGATGCAATAATAGTCTAAACAAAAAGAATTATAATAATAAACAAGATGTTTGCTAGTTTTAGGCCATGATAGACAAAAGTTATATTGTTTTGTCAATTTAAGGCCATGGTAGGCCATGTTGTATGATTGTGGTTATGTTGCTAGTTTAAGGACATGGTAGGTGGTATTGCTAGTTTAAATTCTTAACAGAATATGATGCTAGGTTAAGGTCATCAAGAACCATGGTTTAGCTGTTATTACTTTTACTAGTTTTAGTCCATGGTGAGTCATGTTGAATTATTTTGGTAAAAGTTACTAGTTTAAGGCCATGGCGGGCTATCATGCTAGTTTAAGGTCATAGCGAACCATATTTCTAGTTTAAATTCTTAGATAACTACAATGGCCATTTAGAGTCTTAGCATACTACAATACTAGTATAGAGTCTTAGCAAACTATGATGCCAGTTTAAGATCAAAGTGGACCATATTGCCAATTTTAAGTCTTCATGAACTACAACACCAGTTTAGAGTCTTAGCAAACTAAAATTTTTCCAATTTAAGGACAAGGCAGGCCATGATGCTAGTTTAAGGTCTTAGTTGACCAATTATAAAAAATAAATATATTTATAAGGCTTTCTAATGTTTATAATATGAGTAAAAGTAAAAAAATGATGTAATAAATAAGTAAAAATGCAAATGAGCTTAGGCTACATGCATAGAGAGTAAACCAAAGTACATTAAGAAAAGGTATAACAAACATGGCTATTAGTGCATCTTGTTATAAGGCCATGGGATAAAAAGATTAAGGGGAACTTCACTTGTGTAGATTCTTCCTAATCTTTGCAAAATTAGGAAATGAGTAAGGTCTATTCTGCATAATCTTCTATTCACCATCGCCTTCATTAATGATATTAAAAGGAAGTTTATCTCATAATGCATCTTGTTGCTTATCATTATCATCATTGGATTTCTTGGGTTTTTTCTCTCTTTTGGACTATTGAATTTCATGATTGGGAGCTTCGTCTTGAAACTCCACTTCAAACCCCTACTCTATGTTTATGTTTTTGATAGCTAGGGGAACTACATTATCACTATGAATGATGATTTAACCTCCCTCATAAGGAAGGTGAATTTATTGATGGATAGAAGAGGACACAACTCATAATTAAGCCAACCAAGGTTTTCCTAGGATCAAGTATAATCTTGGTGTCTCCTCCATCACCAAGAAATTGACAATTGTAGGGAATTTCTCTCCTACTACAAAATCCAAGTAGATAGACCCCTTGACAAAAAATCTTAACCCATTGAAAGATTCTAGAGTTGTGCTTGATATAGGCTATATTTACTCAGTTAGGCCCAAGCATTTGATGATGGTGCATGAGATGATGTTCGTTGCAACTCCATCAGCAACATGCACCCGATGCACTTTAAACTATCCTATGCATATGGTTATGAATATAGGGGTTGTAGTTACTTCCTCATTTTGAGGATTGGATTTGATTTTGCTATCACAAAATACTAGGGGTGTTGACTTCCTCTTCCTTAGTGAGGAATGAACCATCACTACATGAATAGATTTCTCGTTAATGAGGATGTCCTCACTAATGGGGATGGAAGTCAACATTTTGACTAGTGCCTCATGATGTGTGGAAAAAGTCAAGATTAGGTCATACAAGCTTAGATTTTTGTTTTTCTACTTGAGGGATTTCCTGACTTGGTTTATCACACTAAGGAAGTTTTTATCATTAGCCATGGGCTTGTCATCCTAATTGTGCTTTACTTTCTCCATGCATCCCAAAATGTGAACTTCTACTTTAGGCTATGGTTGTTGGGACTTTTTCTCATTATTTTGGTTGTGGATCTTTTGGTCCTCCTATGGATTATTGGTTGAAGGAATTAGGGTAGAGGAGGTCATGGGTACAGCTGATATGGAAGTGGGCTTTGATGGACCCACTTCCTTTCATGCCTTTGTTTGCTTTTCATCCTTGTTGGGCTTTTGCTTATGCTTCTTCCTTGATATCTTCTAGTTATCAATTTTTGGTTGTGAAGAAGAGGTATCAACATTGGCCACCATAGAAGATCATTTTGTAGCTAGTTGGGCTATGACTACTTGGGTTGTATTAGGCTAGGATATAGTGATGATAAAAGGATTCCTCAAAGGTACTCATGATGGTCCTCTTATGAAGAAGAGGGATCTTGACCTAATGGAGGCTAAGGAAGCCCTTTTATCATAATGGGATACTCGAATCATGAATGGTTCTTTTAGGGATTTCCATTCCTCATCAATATTGAATGCTAAAATGAGGTAAAAGATGTCATTAGCATTCAAAGGATCCTTGTATACCTATATCAACTGATTTTGTGATTGGACTAGACTAGAAGCATCTAAGACTAGCTCTCCCTTATCTATCATCCTTTGTAGGTCATCCCTCAATGTGAGGTAGAAGTCTGTGTCATGACCAGGTAGTTGGTGATAGTGGCAAAAGTAGTCTAAATTGAAGTACTTAGGTAGTTGAGAATCATGTTTTGTTACTCTAGTGAGATCTTTAGCTATTTTACAAAGTCTATCATGTATTTTTTAGAAAGCTTTAAACATCTATTTTTATTGAATATGTCTACTTTTCAAAAGTTGGTCTAACAGCTCTGATGGTTTCAATGCTAGTGTAGTGTATTTCCTTTCTTTCAAAATTAGGTCTAGTGGTTATCAATGTAATAGCCCTAAAGGTTGATTATTGCTTATTATCGTTATTAGTGGGTCCTTGAGTGGGTTGGGCCTTGGCCCCTATGATGACTAGTGAGGTACCCCTACACTCAACCATACAAATATGAGCATTTCATGCACAATCTAGTCGAACTGTAGATGGGCTAGTTGTGGTATCTAGATAGTTACTCGCTGATCATAGTTCATTGTCTTTCCACTTGGACTAGTATTTGCTTTATCACATATGGTTTAGTCAAGAGTGAGCTGTATGATGTAGTTTCTAACCTAGTGTTACCCCTGGAGGAAATGGAAAATAAATTTAATTAAGCTAGGATAAAAAGGGTGAAGAGATTCTAAGCTAGCCTAAGTACGATGAGCATCTATCTCTTAATCATCTGTACATATCTTGTACCTCATGCACGACTACTACTAGGATTACCAAGTGTAGATCCTAGGTATGCTACTAGGTTACCAAGTAGTCACACTTAAATGCTCATGATTAAGTCATAATCATTATGCATTTAAGGAGTTTAGGGTGAAGAGGTATTAACTATGAAAGCAATAAATAATAATAACAATTAAATGATTAAACTAAGTCAATGCTGTAATGATGAAGTAATCTCGATCTTTATTTCTAGTCATGTGCATGTCCAAGTACGTCACACTTTGATGAGTGGCGAGGTACCCCTACACTCAACCATACGAATATGAGAATAACACATGTGATTTGGTCAAACTTCATAGATTAAGTGCCTACATGCCTCATGGAACACTTAAGGTTAACCATTCGTTGTCTTCTTAGACTTACTTGTAGTTGTCACGGTGTATGGTTAAGTCTGAGGTATATGATTTTTATATGTTTTTTGATTTATATCTCCTATGCTATTGAGGTGAAGGGTTGAAGAGATTAACTAACTAATTCTAACTAATGAAATAAGTCTAAATTAACTTAGCATCAGCATCCATTCCCACTTACCCTACACACCCTAAACCGATGCAACCATGGCTACCAAATGCTAATCGTTGCTGGGATCACCACGCGTAATGCACGTGCTCGAAGTAGTCATACTGAGGCACTTAAATAGGAGAGAAGGGTTGAGAGAGATTTCATTCTAATAAAGCATTAAATGAAAAACAATAAATAACATTAAATAAAATCCTAATTATCCTATTCCATGCACTGCAAGGTTTATCCAGAAAGTTCGTCTTTATTGCCGTACACAAACTTGTGTTCAGGTACAATGTTTACTTGAATAAAGATCTATTAATTTTAGGACTCCTACTACAGGTACATTGAAAATATTCTATCTCTGGAGTGATCAATCTACCATAGTTTCACTATAGTCTAAGCCTAGGATGGAAAAGAAGGGAGAGCCGCCTCTTATTTATAGAATTTGTGACATACCACGATATCGCAGGGGACCACACAATTTGCATATGTGATATCGCATGGGATGCGATATTGTAGCCCATGTGATATCATGTCTCATCATACCCCCATGATTGAATGAAAACTTATCCTCTAGTTCCTTACCAAATATTGGGAAGATATGGGATTATTGACTAAATGGAAGTAATGGGATGACTTGTGAATGGATCATCATTACAAGACTTGACAAAACTGGTGTTCATGAAAACAAGAGTGAACACCTTATTACATTGACATCAGGCCTCATTTGGTAGCTAAGAAAGAGAGAGAGAAAGAAATGTTGCTACTGGCAATGCCAAGATTATGCTTTTCATTGTCCATCCATAAGCACACTATCGATCTTGCTCCTTGCATAGCCTGCTTCCAGCACTGCTCCATTCCAAGTGTTCACTCCAGATCCAATTCATTGTTGTATGATCACCATCTGCACACACAACACAATCTTATATTAGCAAGGGTAAATGAATTTCAATGTAGTTAATACCTTGCTTCGGTGTAAGTCCATTGGCTAGGTTGTGGTATGGCTGATTGTGAATCTAGAGATATAATATTGATGACTACAGAAGGTGTAGGGATTAGGAAAAAATCAAAAAAATCAGGGCTAGGAGAAAATTGAAAAAAATCAGGCCCCGTACCCCCATGACTAATCGTGAACCTCTAGTAGCGTTAGAATGGAGAAAGAAAAGGAGTAAGAAAGATAGATAAAAAGGGACAACTATGGCATTGATGAAATGGATGTCAAGATGGAAATGAACAAAATAAAATTAATTGTAAAAATGTTAAGGGAAAAGAAGTTAACTAGTGCACCAACTAGGAATGTTAGTGGCTCCTCCCCAAAGTAGGCTCATGCCCTTAATGCCCTGACAAACCCACATTCAAAGAGTCCATAGGCTCTGGGAATGTCAATTGGAACAAGAGTTAAAGTCTTAACCATAAGAATTTACCAAAAAGAAAACAATGCATCAACCAAAATATATACACTAATGATACAACCGGTAATGAGGTGAAGAATGGAGAGAAGGATGGAGAGAATAGAATGGAATGGAATCCCAAGAATAAGGTGGTGTACAGTCCCTTGTGTAGTTCATGATTAATGGGACTTAGCAGCTCCCATTCCAAGTCCGGCCTCAAATAAACCACTTCCAGTGACTTCGCATTAATGCATTTAGCCAAACCATCCTCTTGAGGTAACAAGAATGACTTCCCCCAAAAGTCACCACCATTCTAACGAAACAAGGAGAGAATGGGAAGCGAGAAGGGCCTTAGTTAGAGGAAACATTTTTATTTTAATTTCCATATCAGTGCTTGTAGCCTAAAGAATTATTTCGTCTAAGGGGTTTGCTTTGAATTCTCACTTCTTCTTTTTTATGTGTTTATGCATGAGAACCACACCATGCAAAGACTTTGTTATTTTTATTGCTCAGCTTCCCGATGATTGGGTAACGTCAAAACGGTAAGAAAACTCAAGAAGAAAACATCCAAGCACCCAAGAGAATGGCTAACATAAATGCATCAAGTTCCCTTGAAGTCACACCCTTTTCAATCCTTGAGTCCTTCCTTAGTTTGAGAAATGTCCAATCACTAATTCGTTAAGAGTTCTTATTTAGAAGGGAACTGTACATTTCCAAGCNACTTACAAGGTGGGTAACACACACACACACCAAAAAATTGGAAAAGTATAATGATGATGTAAAAAAAAACAAGAAGAGTTAAAGAAAGTTGTAAAAAAAAAACAAGAAAAGTTAAAGAAATTTGTAAAACAAAAACTTGTAAAACAAAAACGTGTAAAACAAAAACGTGTAAAACAAAAATGTGGAAAACAAAAATGTGTAAAACAAAAACATTGTAAAACAAAAAATTAAAAAGAACTGAAGGCCCCAAATGATCAACATAGGTGGCCATCTCCCCCATGACTGAATGGAAAGGGAGAGATCCAAAATAATGAGCACCTATTTGAATTTATAAGAAATGTCCAACTCCTCCCAATTGATGTTCTTAGATAAAGGGGTGGAAGTTGGTGACACTCATATTCCAACGTACCTATGCCTTCATTGTTGGCATGGGTTGTTTCCTCAGTTTGTTCCATGCATATTTTTTAGTTTCTCTTTCAAGTAGCTGTCAACCATGGGGTGTCTACTACTGGTTGTGTGGTTGCTACATACAGGCATCTTTGTTTCAAAGTTTCAAGGGCACACCTGTTGCATGGAGGAGATGAGCATCCCTCCATGTCATCACCCAATGA
>MNCI01021663.1:1150592-1166217 GCA_015680685.1 Gnetum montanum
ATTATAATTGGGAAGTCCCCTTCGTTGTGGTTGACTTTAATCACCAGGAAATCAGCTGGGTAGGACCAACCACACACAATGGTAACGATGTCCTCTACCTGTCCCAATGGAATGGTGATGGACTTGTCTACCAGCTCTAGTTGAATGTTTCTCTTCTTAAGTTGTGGTAGGTTCCAAGCTTGATACATTTCTTGTGAAATTAAGTTGACTCCATAACCTGAGTTAAGAAGAGCCCTATGTGGCTCATTTCTAGTGACTTGGAGGTAGATTAAGGGACTCCCAGGGTTAGATAGTTTCCTTGGAAGGTGGCCTACCTTGATCCAATTGGTTATGATATGTGTTAACATAACTGTATGCATTAAGCTCTGTTGTTGGATGGAAGGGAGCACCGAAGCTCTATGTGTCGGAGGAGCATACCTAGACTCAACAACTTGTTGTTGTGAGAGCTTGTCTGGGCTTTTGGTTCTGAAGAAAGGTCTTTTCTTTTTGTGGTTGTCAGAACCAGTAGCGAGTTGAATGTTTATAGCTCTCGTAATGTTTTGTTGCTGCAGTTGAGTAGGAAGTTCCCCTTGCATTGTTGGAGTAGGAGGTATGGGAACTAATGGTGGAAGAGGTGCAGATGGATGAGGAGGATGGTATGAATGTGGAATGTCTCCCGGAGGAGAAGGAGTCCTCCTCAAGTACTCCCAAACTTGGTAGTGTTGGGGAGTTGTGTGACCCATGGAGTCACTTGGAAAAATTGGCTACTGAACGTAATATCCATAAGGGTTAGGCTATCAGTAAGGGTATTGATGTTTAGGTGGTGGCATCCCCCATGACTATGGGTATTGCCACTGCTGATGTTGTCTGATGGGTTGTGGTGAAGTTCCACATGGATAATATGTTAAGGGTTGGTGGAACTATCTTGGGTTACCTTGGGAATAAGGTAACCTATGGGGTATTTACCGTTTGTTGAGTCTCGAGTTAAGTGCATACACCTCAGACTCTTGTAGATGTGAGATGATTGGACAACATCCCTTAGGATGGTCATAGTAGCAAATCTCACATCCACTGTCATCATCTGTGTCTAATTCCACAACCTCATTAGAGATAGTAATTTTCCCCTTACCCTTTTCATGTGCAGGGCCTAAATATCTTTGCTTTATCTTGTTCTTGTCACTACCTCATTCCTCCTTAGACTCTTCTACAATTTTTAGGACAGTTTCATGTCTGGAGTCTAAGGAATCTCACAATTGATCCACCTTAGCCGATACTTCTATTGTTAACTTCTGGATCGGCCTGGTTTTTCTGTTCACCAACTCATTAAGTGGTGACTCATCCTCTTCATTGCAAAATTTCACTCCCTTCTTTCAAAGAGAGGGATCATGGTTATATTCTTCTACACTTTTTCTTTTTCATAGCTCCCCTTCTTCTTTTGCTACTTGTTCCAACAATCTGTGAACTTCATGGGATCTAAGTTCTAATAATCATCCTTGGGCATAAGTCCCAAGGGTTCTCCTAGTCTCATACCTTAGCCCATCTACAATATGGCAAAGTTGATCCCTCTGTGTATAACCATGGCCTAGGAAATGATGTAACAATGTGTAGTAACAGCCCATGGCAGCATCCAAGGGTTCATGAGTACCTTTCTTCCATCCTTAGATCTACTTATGCAAGTTAGACACTCTGGAGTATGTCTGATACTTATCGTTGAACAAATCTAACATCGTTCTCCACCTTCTGATGGTTTCTGGTTCTAAGGACCAGTACCAACTCTCTACTTCCTTGATGAGTGTCCTGGGAAACAACTTTAGTTCTCTATGTTTTACAAGGCACATGCATCGTGGAATGCCTGTAAATGATTTTACGGATCCGTGTTGTATCCCCCTTCGAAGCGTGGGATGTTATTCATGTCTAATCATTTGATCGAGCTATCTTTTAAATGCCTTGTTGGGATTCTTACTGCCTCCATTATGTTTAGCATGCTTCAGGTGGCAAGTAGGGGTTCTTCATGATCATCTCTTTTATGAAGTCTATGATGTCTCTGTTGTTCCCTACTTTCCCTTTGTTCATGCCCTTATCCTTGTTCTTGACTCTCTTGTTGAGGTCTCTCATTTTTTTCACCTTTATCCTCTCCATTATGCTCTTGATGATTGCGCCCTGATGTGGAAGGAGAGGGTGAGTGATGTGATGAAGGAGAAGAAGAAGGAGAACCATCACCATAACGATGTTTCTTGCCTTCTCTTCTGTGGCTTTGGCCCCAATCATGATGACGATCTAAGTACCCATCCTTGTCATTTGTTGTTGTTCCCTCAGTGAACAATTGGTGTTCACGGGCATCAGGACCAGGGTTATATATCATGGAGTGTAGGTTTTGATACCCCACCACCTCACTATTGTTAGAAGGGGGAACATCTTTTGATAGCGAACCCATTACAAGTGATTCACCATCTCTAGTTTCACTTAGGAGGGGGAACATCTTATGATAGCGAACCCATTACAAGTGATTCACCATCTCTAGTTTCACTTAGGACGTGCAGGACCTCTTTGCCCTTCAACAGTGAATGTTGGCTCTCCTGCCTTGAGTCCCTCATACGTTGTAAGGCTATGGGATGGTAATCCCTCATGTCAAAATCTACTGCAACATATTTAGCATATAATTCTATCATGCCAATCTGTGCCAAAGCACGAAGAAGCATGTTAGGGACTGATCAATCTGGAGGTAACACTATGTTACCTTGCAAATCTCTCTAGTGCATCTATTCATCTTGATGGAGGATAAAATTAAAGTTGGAAACATACACATCGGGATGAGTATATTCAACCCTATATTGTTGAGGAACTGGTAGATTTAGGTTATGTGTTTTTGATTCCCGACTGTTCTTTGTATGATCCCTAGGTGATGTGCTCTTGTGAGAAGAAGAAGAAGGAGACATAATGTCTTATCCAGTGTGCTATTTGACCATTATAAAAAATTTTCTTTTAATTAACCCTAAGGTTTTATTTAATCTCCCAACAATGTGAGTAATATCCTATGTTCTACTTAGCGCACAAACACTTAGTCCCCAGCAACGGCGCCAATGATGAGTGGTGAGGTACCCCTACACTCAACCATACAAATACAAGTTTAACATGAGCGATTCGGTCGAACTCCGTAGACTAGGTGCTTACATGCCTCATGGAACACTAAAGGTTAACCATTCATTGTCTTCCCAAACTTACTTGTATTTTTCACGGTGTATGGTTAAGTAAGTCTGAGGTATATGATTTTTATATGTTTTTCGGTTTATATCTCCTATGCTATTGAGGTGAAGGATTAAAGAGATTAACTAACTCATTCTAACTAATGAACTAAGTCTAAATTAACTTAGCATCAGCATCCATTCCCACTTACTGTACACACCCTGAACCGATGCAACCGTGGCTACCAAATGGTAATCGTTGCTGGGATCACCACACGTAATGCACATGCTCAAAGCGATCATACTGAGGCACTTAACTAGGAGAGAAGGGTTGAGAAAGATTAATTGTAATAAAGCATTAAATGGAAAATAATAAATAACATTAAATAAAATCCTAATTAGCCTATTCCATGCACTGCAAGGTTTATCCAAGAAGTTCGTCTTTATTGCCTTACAAAAACTTGTGTTCAAGTACGATGTTTGCTCGAATAAAGATCTATTCACTTTAGGAGTCCTACTACGGGTACATGGAAAATATTCTATCTTTGGAGTGATCAATCTGCTAGAGTTTCACTACGGTCTAAGCCTAGGATGGAAAAGAAGGGAGATCTACCTCTTATTTATAGAATTTGCGACGTACCACAATATTGCGCACACGATATCGCAGGAGACGACGTGATATCGCATGGGATGCGATATTGCGACGATCGTGATATCTCGTATGCAATATCGTGGCCCATGCAATATCACGTCTCATCACACTTGAATAAAGGTGTTGTACAATTACAATCATCACACTGTGGGCATGCATTGAGAGAGAGGGTTGAGAGGAAAAAATGACAAAAAGACTCTACTCTAACACTAAAATAACTTATTGACTTTCTCGTGTGCCCCATTGTGTATTTATAGGCTCACACGAGAACCACGATATTGCATATACGATACTACGAACCAGGCCGTGATATCGTAGGTGCAATATCATGACCTAATGAATCATGATTCATCATACCCCCACAACTAAATGAAAACTTTTCCTTGAGTTAAAAAAATGGGAACAAGCCTCATTGATTACATAATGGATAGGTATGGGATTATTAATTGACTAGGAATTTATTCATGTTGTAGCGGAGAACTCAATAGAGCAAAATTGGGACACAACATAATTACAAAATTACAAAATTGTAAAATTGTAAACTTTATTTAGCTCATGTAGTTCCAGGTGGCAGTGGCTCCTCCATGGGTTGTTTCCACTTGTCCTGTGCTCTAGTTTTTGGAATTTGATAACTCTAAAGTAGTGCTTGAAGCTTTTCCTCTTCTATTCAGGGATCTTGTGTCATCCATGCTGATGCTCCAATGTTTGATGGAGCTGGCACCTCCCATGGACATGGTAGGTGTAGGAACATCTTATTTGCTTTGATGTACCAAGCTGCAAACAATCATCGTTCCTCCTCGTAGGCTCAAGCTTTTTCCCTGTACTCTTGAAAATCCATAAGTCATCAAGCCAAGTCTGCTGTGACATCTCTCTAGCCTTGGTAGCTAGTCTTAACCACATCTAGTTTAGAATTTGTGACTTCTAGCTTTTGCAACATTTTCTTGTGCTCTAAAAATTCTACTTCATATTTGGTGTAGGTGGTAGCTACCTACTTTTTGAGCTCTGTTCTTGGGTGTCTTGATATCAACATGGCTAGATTGGCATACTGTAGGTTTGCCAATTCCATGTAATCTATGAGTTCTTGAATCTACAGGTCCCAGCTTTTAAGTTCCACTTGGTGGGAAAATGCATATGTGTACAATATGGCCCACCAATTAGTGTGTTGAGCATTGAAAGTGTTGATGTGGGCCTTGGCCATATGGATCTCCTTTTCTATGACTTGCTTGTACATTCTCACCTGGTCTCTGAAGTGCTCCTTTAACTTTTCATGTCACTTGGATTCATTTTGTCATGCACTCATTTCAATGACCATCTTTTGATAGATTGTGCATACCTCCTCCATTGAGAGGATTCAATTCTCTCTGGCCAAACGGTTCATGTCTTGGTTGACCTTGACCAACTGTTCTTGTAATTGCTAAAAGTTTTCCTTGAGAACATTCTTCTATTTTTTCATAGTGCTAACCAAAGATTATCAACAACAAGTTTTTTATTCTCCTCCTATAAGGCTCTAAGTTCCTTAGAGTGCACGTAGGTTTGTGCTTATGCCTTGGAGGCATCCCAGTATTTCTCTTTCTCCTCTACCACTCTTTTATTGTTTGCTAATAGTTTATTAAGTTGCCTTGTCCTAAAAGTGTCTAGATGGTCTATAGGAACAAACTAAGATGAGTCTTGCTATGCAGCTTGTAGGGTGACAAGCCTCTCCTGAACTCTTGTCAACTCTACTTCTATGTGCTTGGTGGAGATGAGGCTTGATTGTGCTGCCGTGACATCTTATGGAATGTCAAACAAGGACGTCATTACTTTTCTTATTTATAGCAATTGATCAAGTGCATCCTCATGCTTCGTAGGAGTCATTGAGGGACTGACCAATGATTGAGAATCTTGTGCTCTTGTGAAATCTACCAGTGGCACAACAAGGATGTTGAGATATTCTTTGATGTGATTTGTGACCACTTTTGCAGCTCCCACTACATCCTAGTGCTACATGACCACCACTATGGCCCCTTCACCTATTTCCAATTGCACTTGGAAAGATGTAGCATTTCCTGAAATTTTTTGTGACCAATGAGTCTCCCCTCCTCCTATTTGGATGGACACCTCATCCCATATGCAATTGATAGAAACTATGGGTTGTACAGTGTCGTCAATGATGTGGAAGAGATTAGCATCATCATGAATTTCCAAACTGACCATCTCAACAATTGCCCTAAGGTGGCTCATTAACGGTCAGTAATCCTATGGTGATGATGGTTGTTGATCTCGTTGGCTCGTGTTGGGCCTTGCTTCTTATTGTTGACTAGGAATTATGCTTGGAAGTTCGCTAGGCTTTATAGTTTGAGTTGTAGTGGGCCCCACCATTTGTTCTTTCTCTTACTCTATCTCCAATGTCTCACCAGTACTTTTTCTTGGAGTTGGTGGCTTCAATAGTTTAGTAAACGAAGCATTCTAGGCTCTTCTAAGGATTTCATTGGTGTACCCCAGAATGCCAACATGTTTGTATAGCTTCCTAATGAGACAAGGGAAGGGCAATGTGAACTTTCCAATCTTGCGTTCTTCAAATCGCCTCAAGATCTTCATGAGATATAGATGAGGAAGGTTAGCATTAGCTTTTCCCATTAATATCGTACTTCCTCTTACTACATATGTTGAGATTCTTTTTAATCCTCTCATGGGGAAGATGTGATAAGCACCAATCTTGAAGTATATCCTTTCTTCCAACGTCAACTTTCCATATGTCTTGTTTTCTTTGTCATACATCCTATCCAACCAAACTCTTCATGCATCAGCATCAAAGAAAATAGACAAATGAGCAATTTTTGACCCTGTATTTGTAAGGTTTTCACACTTCTGAGATGGCCTTGGTGGAAAAATCTATAGACACACCACATATGTTGATTGTGGTACCTTCTTCCTTATTGTGCCAAAATTGGTACATTTCTCCTAAGTACCGGGCATCACTTTTAGAGAGGATAGGCCATAATGAAGACCTTTTGAGTTGGTCCCTAACAACCTTAAGAGAAAATTCCATGAAAGGTCCAAAGTTCCATTCCATGATCACTCTAGCTAACATGGACTTTTCATGGATGGCCTGAACACACTCCGGGGACAACGTGAGTTGTTGTCCTTATTCAGGCGTTGCAATAGCTCCTTTTTCTACCTTTTCTAATTATATGATAGCAAGAGTCTCTTGATGTATGCTAAATGATTACGCATCCTAATCTACATGTTGTTTGGGAGACACTTGTCCTCTGCCTCTCCTGGGTCACTTGGATACACCTAAAGAGGGTGCTTCTTGTTGTCCATGCTTTGGGGTCATTTGCAATCACATGGGGTTAGTCATTAGTTAGGTTTCTTACCAAAGTTAATTTATACCTTACTTCTTGCCTTAATGAATTCATCTCTTATTGCTTCACAATTTGTGGAACTAGTATCGTGATGAGGTATGAATTCAATGCTTCAGAAGACACGAGTCACAATTTCATGAACAGTGAGATGAGGTGAATTATAGAAGGGATTGCAAAGATTTGGACATGAGGTAACTGACTCAAGGCACAATGAATCCTTAGTGTAAGGCATGATTAATGGGTCATTAACCTGTCACTCAAAAATCAGGACCAAGTCCATTCCTCTGCTCAATGACATCACATTGCTTCATCCCAATGATAGACAACAATGAGAGCATCATGATGGCAAGGCATACGATCACTTGGTGTTTCGTACAAGGGAAGAGTAATTTCACTTTGTGGCACTCTTCTTCTCTTTTCTCTTCTCTCTTTTTTTCTCTTTTTTTCTTATTTTTTTCATCATCATTCATCATTTTTTTTTCGAATGGTTAATCCAGAGAAGCCACCTACCTTCAGGCATGGGTGCATGTCTTTCTAGTGGGACCCCCTAGAATAGCATTGAGTTTCCTTGATTAAGTGCCTTTTGATTACTCTTACTCCCTTTTTCATTAGATCTACAAGGATCTTAGTACAACCAAGTTGCATGATAGCTCCTACAGATGTCACCAAAGGAAATCCACAAGTCCCCTTGATGTCACACCCTAGCCATTCCCTCTTGGTACATCCTTCTTTACTCTAGTTATAATGATTACAAAATTACTTTAAGTTTTAATGATTAAGAATATCATCATACCTAGATTAGAACCTCTTAGTAATAGAATGGGTGGGTAGATGTGATGGGCTTGCTATCCAAATAATTAGTTACTCAAGACTTAATAGCATAGAACAACATCTTAACCAACGAGTCACATGAGTGTTTTATTTATAGATGAGATTACCCATAAAAAGATAAAACAATAAAACAATAAATAAAAAGATAAATCAACCAATAAAAAGATAAAACAAAAAATTGAAAGATGAAAAAATGGAAAAAAAAAATTGTAAAATTAAAGAAAAGGAAAAACATTTATTAATTTTGCTTGTTAGAATGGAGGGTATCCCCCATAACTAAACTTTTGATCATAGCAAGAATTAATAAATGGAAGGTTTGGATCCAAGAATTTTGAAAACATTGGAGTCCGGTCATATCCAAACCACTGGGTATCTTTTGAGGTGGTGGTAGGAATATACCCAAATTGGGGTTCACACACTTGATTATTGTAAGCATAGTGGGGAAATTTATAAGATGTAGTTAATTGATGAATGGTTAACCCATTATGGAACCCGTGACCATAAGATGGTATGCAAAGATCGATATGTCTCCCTAGTGGCTAGATTCACTGGGCCACATGGTTGTTGGAGTATTGATTGGTGGCCTTGATAAGGTAACAGGAGGCATTAGGTTTGAAGAGGAAGATGCACCATAGCATTGGACTTATGCTAGGTTGGAAGATGCAGTGGTTTTGAAACTGAGGTGTCCCTTTTGATGGTCACGTCTAAAGAAGGGATGCCTTTGGTGTGGTGGTTTTCCACTGCTGTTGTTAATAGTAGCACAAGTAACATTCATGGGTTGGTGCTATGGTGCAAAACCTTCTAGAACAACTAGTGGCGATGTAGAAGGAGGTGAAGGATGAGAATATTATTGTTGAGGAAAAGTGTAAGGTACATAAGGTGGTAACCTTGGCAGAGAGGGTATGAATGGATAGTATTTTGGAGAATGATAATGATGAGGTGAAGTAGAGTATGATGATCCAGTTGGAGAAATAGGGTGTTGAACATAGTGAGCATTTGGCATTGGCACATACAAAGGATATGGTTGGGTTGGTGATGGCTTCCCCCACGACTGGGGATTTTTCCATTGTGGTTGAACCTGATATTTTTGTATAAAATTTGGATGTAACATTCATCTCCCAATGCTTATGTACATGTGAAAAAACTGGGCATTGGCCTTTGGGGTGATTGTACAAACAAACATTGCATTGATATGTGAAGTTGGCAGTTTCATTCTTATTCTTATTATCTTCTATCCTTTGTTCTAACTGTTGTGTGATGTCTTGTCCTGTTTCTAGATTTGGCATAGTTGTGCCTCTACTATTGTTAGCATATTCTCCATATTTTCTATGTAGCCACTCTGTCATCTTATTGATCTTTGCCTCAATTTCATCTAGTGATTATAGTATTGACAAAGATGATTCCACCTCCTTGAGGTGAGTTAGTTTCTCCTCTTTATGGTTATGGGCCTTTACTAATTCAAAATTTTGGTCACATTGAGAGCTTTTAACATTATCCCATTTAGCCATTTATCCTTCTTCTTTTGCTACTTGCTTAATAAGTTCTTGGAGTTGATGGGTTTGTAGCTCATATAGTTGACCTCGGGCATACATCCCTAGGGTTTCTCTTATTTCATTACGAAGCTCATCTATGATATGGTACATTAGCCTTTCCTCAGAGAACCCATGGCCTAGGCAATTGTTTAATAGTGCATAATATCTTTCTAAGGCCATGTCCATGGGTTCATGTTGTTTTTGTTTCCATTCTTGGATTTGTCTCCTCAAGGCTGACACTCTGGCATAGGTTAGATATCATTCAATAAAGAGTTCTACCATTATTAGCCAACTACATATTGATTTTGGTTTTAATGATCTGTACGACACTTTTGCTTGGCCAACGAGTATCAAAGGAAAGAGATTAAGTTTCTACCACCCATTATCAATATTATTCCATAGACAAGCATTGTATAAGGCTTGTAGATGATGTTGCAGATCTAAATCATAGCCTTCTGTGAACTTGGGAAAGTTGTTTAAATCAATCTTGGGTAGATGGCTTTCTTTACGATGCCTACAAGATATTCAAATGGCCTCTTGTATAGGCATTAGGCTCTTAGTGGCCAGCAGGGGTTCATCATAACTAAGTGGGTTATGAGTTTGTGCATTGGGATGATGTTGTCCTTGTTCATGTTGGTGTTCTTGATTTTCTTTGTGAGCTCGATTTTTAGTTCTATGTCAATCCCTTGAAAGATAGTCATCCATGTCACAATCTAATAGTGAAGGAGTAGAGGAAGAGAGGGAACTGTAAAACTTTTTATGACTTTTTTAAGTCTTCCAATCATCTCCTAACGGATTCTCGTTACTTACTAAGATGGTCCTAGGCCTTTTGGGCCTCCTCATTCTATGGAATGTCTCATCCTTACTAGAGGTGTCAGAGTTGGATGATGAAAGTCTTTGAGTATCATTGGGGTTTTCATGAACATAGGGGACTCCTACATAAGGTTGAGTACTCCAAACTTTCTCTTCATCATCATATAATTTGTTGGTTCTCTAATGAATTTCCTTACTTGTTGTTGCACTGTCAGAGTCTTGTGAGAGAGAAATTGTTGTGAATTGTGTGTTACTTAATTAAAATTAATTTCTTTTCTAAGAGATATATCATGAATACTTATTACAACGATCTTGTATGATGTAACTAGTTTAAATAACTAGCATTGTTCCTGGAAACGGTGCCAATGATGAGTTGTAAGGTACCCCTACACTCAACCATATGAATATGAGCATTTCATGCATGATCCGATTGAACTCCACAGACGGGCTAGTTATGGTATCTAGATAGTTACTCGTTGATCGTAGTTCACTATCTTCCCACCTAGACTATTATTTTCTTTGTCATGTATGCTTTAGTCCAAAGTGAGGTGTATAATGTAGTTTCTAACCTAGTGCTACTCCTAGAGGTAATGGAAAATAACTTTAATTAAGCTAGGAGGAAAAGGGTGTAGAGAGTCTAAGCTATACTAAGTGTGATGAGCATCTTTCCCTTAATCATCCATACACATCTTGGACCTCATGCATGACTACTATTGGGATTACCAAGCATAAATCCTAGGTATGCTACTGGGTTACCAAGTAGTCACACTTAAGTGCTTGTGATTAAATCATACTCATTCTGCATTTAACGAGTTTAGGATAAAGAGGTATTAACTAAGAAAGCAATAAATAACAATAAAAATTAAATGATTAAACTAAGTGAATGCTACAATGATGAAGTAATCTCGATCTTTATTTCTAGTCATGTACATGTCCAAGTACATCACACTCAAATAAAGGTGTCATACAATTACAATCATCACACTACGGGCATGCACTGAGAGAGAGGGTTGAGAGGAAAAAATGACAAAAAGAATCTACTCTAGCACTAAACTGACTTATTAACTTTCCCATACACCCCATTGTGTATTTATATGCTCACACGAGAACCGAAATATCATGTATATGATATTGTGAGCCAGGCCACAATATCACGTACATGATATCGCAGGTGCAATATCGTGACCTAATGAATCATGATTCATCACCCTAGTTTATGGTCTTTGTTTCTTTAGTCATAGTTGATATGGTTGTATTATTTTTTTTGTTTTTCTCTTTGTCTCACCATGTATGTTTATTTTTGTATGCTATGTAGGCTAGATCATGATTGTCCTCTACAACATCTTCTATATTTTTAGTTTGAGAAAATACCTGGCAAAGGGACCATTGATCAAGGTAGTAGAGCTTGGACTTGATGAATTAATTAACCTCTTCCTTAAATATGGCTAACAAGTGGGATTTTTCTATAGGCTATGGTATTTCATTCAGCAATCCATTCTGCCACTAAATGAATTTCTACACTAGCTTAAGGGATCCTTGCTTGATCTTTATGAGTTGATCTAGTATGCTATAAAGCTTTAAGTTATACTTGAAGTGGTTAAAAAATTGATCTATCAAGTCTTCTAGAGAGGATATGGATCCTCTAGGTAAGGGATGATACCAATCAAATACTTTTCTAGTCAAGGACATAGGAAAAATCCTCATGATGGTATGAGGCCATGGTTGCAAGAGTAAGCACTTGGATCTAAAGGTTATAAGGTGAGAATTATGGTCATCTTCTCCATTGTATTTGCTAAACCATGAAATAGGAACATCAAGAGGAAGTGTCAAGGATGAGACAACGGGATTGATGGGATCATCCTAGTAGAAGTCTATAATCTTGATGACTTGTAAGGTAGAGGCTTTAAGCCTTTTGAACTCCTTTGCTAGGTCATAAATCATTTGGAAGGGTTGATCCAAGCCTTGTGGTGGCCTGATTGGTTATGGGATTTGTGCATATTGTTATGGTATTTTTTTTAAGGCTTGTGGCCTTGCTATGGGTTGTAGGATGGAAGGAAGAGGTTGCATTATGGTTGTAGCTTGTGGGCTGAACAAGGAAAATGATGTTTGTATCAATACCTAAGGCACAAATGGGATAAAGGGGCTGCATGACCCCTCAATTACTTGGGGTCCCATGGTGGATCCCACATGAGTATTTAATGGATTTGTGGTGGTAAAAACCACCATTAATGGTTGTATAGGTCGAGGCTATCTAGCAAACGACACTAATGTGTTATAGGTAGTAGGTTGAAATGTTGATTGACTTTGCTATATGGCTGTGAATGATGTGGGACTAGTTATGGTAGGGTAGGAAGGAGTGGAAGATGGTGGCACCATGCCAATGGAGAAAATAAAAGCATTATATGAAGGTGTTATAACCTTAAGATACATTTGTTGGAACAATCCTCCAAGGATGTTTCGATCTTAGATTCTACCCTAAATTCATCCTCCTCCTGTTGTTGTTATTTTGAGCTATGATTGTCATCTTCCTCTTCCATTGTGATCAATTGAGCCATGATGTTGGCATAGACATTGGTTAGAGGTATTTCATCATATGGGGAAGGGACATACTCTTTCTCATCCTAATGTACAAACTCAAACTTCATTTTCTCCTCTACTTTCACACATGGAATCATGAGGCTAACCTATATTTTGGTGTAAATGTAGTTATAACGATCTTCATTTATGAAGGTAAATTTAGGACTCTCCCCTCTGATCCTCAAATATTTCCTACATTCAATGATGGCAAAATCTTTGATGTCATAGACCCTCATGGCTTGTTGGAGGATGATGGATAATTTGGTGGACTATTGAAAAGACATAGCTATAGTATTGATAATGGATTAAAACAAGCTATAATTGATAAAATAGAAGTAAATTCCAAAAAAATGGGATTCCAAAAATTTAAAGGAAATGAAAATGTCAAAAAATTATGTACTTACTATAATTATTAAGTGGGGGGTAAGGGGGGTTTAGCCCTTTACCAAAAATGAAAAGCTAGGAAAGTTGGTGTTAGGGTTCACCCATGCTAGCCTCCCAATTACCTCTATGTTGGGTATGACAGGGGTGAAAAGAAGGGAGGTGAGATGATAGAAATATCACATCTTCTAATCCAATGTTGATGGGGGAAGGCTAAAACAAAAGTGGAAAGTTTGGGTTTTCCCACTGAAACTTGGTTTTAGTAGGCTACCAATTTTCTCAACTTGGAAAAATGAATAGGCTATAAAAGACAAAAAAAATAGAAGAAAATCCCAAGTGAAATTCAAAAAATGGAGCACTTACTGTAATTAGTAAGTGCGGGTAAGGGGGGTTTAACCCTTAAAAATTGCAAAGCTAAAAATGTTAATGTTCAACACCCTCTATGTTGACCTCCTAGCTACCTCTACATGGGGTATGGTAGGGGGAAAGTGGGTAGGTGAGATGGGGAATCCCATAATTTTCTATTTCACTACTAGAGAGGGAGGGGGAGGAGTTAGAAGGCCAAAATGAAAACCTAGTAGTCTCCAAAAATGGCTTTGGCAAGCTACCAAATTTTATCACAGAGGAAAAAGTAGGCCTAGTTGGTGTGAAAATAAACATTAGTTTTGTGGCAAACATGTGCAACAAAAATAAATGGTTGTTAATGCTTCCACGTTGATTTTATTTTGAAAACTCATAGTAGATATGAATTTTCAACACATGAACCACCTACAACTTCCAAATTTGGGTTTCTACTATAGGTGGGTAAGAAAAATGTTGGATTTCCAAGGTCTTGGCTACAAAAATGCAAGCTTACTACTAGAAAACAATGTTGGAAATATGGCTAATAGATTTTGATATAGAAATTGGTTGAAGGCCCTTCTTCTAGCACTAAGAAAACTATTGCAACTAGAAAAATCAATTTTCTAGAAAGAACTAATGGATCTGATGTAAGTAGTACTCAATCAATGACTCCTTAGGGCCTTCAAAAAAATGGAATTTGTGGCACCCTAGCCAGCCTAGAAGATCAACCAAGGACTTATGAAATGCAAAATGAAGTAATAAAAATTAAATGTTGAAAACAATAATAGATCTAAATAATGCATAGAAAATAAATGAATATATTTTACACACAAAACCTAGAACTTAAAACTTTATTGAAAAAAAAATAAAGAATAAGTTAGAGAAATGTGTACAAATGGTGCTTAAGTAGATAGCAAGGGGATTCACTTTTATGGGGGTTCAGGGTTTGTTGAAGTTAATGCAGTCAACTCCACAAGCTAGATGTCCTATCATTCCCGATGCTATTAGACCTTCTATGTTGCTACTCTAGATCTAAAACATTGGCTATGGTGGGGAAGTTAAGAAGTGTACAGGATCTAAGCTACTCAAGTGCTGTACGCATAACATTAGAAATCCCAAGAGTGTAGCATGGAGCTTGAAAATTCACAAATTCCAAAAGGGGGTTACATGGTCACAAGGTCATAGGGTTTTCACACCACATTCAAAAGAATACAAGTGTGACAACTTGTAAGAACTCCTAAGTGCTTGAGAATGCCCAAGTGTAAAACTATGAATAAATTACTAAATTTTGTAAAAATTATGTAACCAATGCAAATAATATTGAATTATAAAAAAACTCTAGAAGCTATAGATGGTGTTTGAGGCTAGTTTGTATAGGCCTTGGGCCATGAATGGGGCTGCAAAATGCCTATGATTTGAATATAATTTGGTTGCACAATGGCTACAAATTGGCTACCAAATTCCTACAAAATTTTGCCTTGTTCAGGTAAGATGGATGCCCAGATTTTTGGGGGTTACCATGTATAGTAAGTGCCTCCCCATGGTCATTTTTTTTAGTATAAATAGTAATGAGGGCACACTATTTACATTGGAGATGAATCTTCCATGCTAAGTTTTCTACTATCCTTATTAAAGTGGTTGCTCAACATTGGAGTGTATGGAGTGATGAAATCTAGCTATTGTATCTTCCATGCTAGGGGGTTGTAATTTCTATGCTAGGGGTGGAGCCTCCATGCTATGGGGAAAACTCCCACACTAACAGGGGATGGGAAGAAGGTTTTCCTACTAAGCATGAAATCTCCATGCTGGGGAGGAAAGTTTCCAACCTGAGGGAAACCCCCCTACCTCTCCACGCTAGGGGTAGGTGAGATCTAACCCCCCTACAAGTGTTTTCAGCATAGGAAAATATATACCCCCATAAAACCTATCAAATTACCATTTTTGGCATTCCAAAAGGTAATTTTGACACACACACACACACCCCAACCCCAT
>MNCI01021663.1:1166234-1186850 GCA_015680685.1 Gnetum montanum
CCAAAAAAAAATAAAAATAAAAAGCCTAAATATAAATACTATGCAACTTTTTTCACTTGGGGAATGAGACTTTGACCACTTACAAGGAATTTTTTAGCCCCAAAAGTATGGAATATGTGAAATTGCCCCTCATGGATTACAATCTTCACATTTACAATGAAGTTTTACCTCAAGTTTCATGGATTGAAAGCTACATGATGAAAGTTACCTATAACATGCAAATTTTTGTAGTGTTTCATAGGGACCCACACACTACCTATCCACATGATGTTGGAACATGGATCGTTATGGTTTAGCTTAGGGGTAAATAAGTTTCTGGCATTTTCTACTACAAAACTTTAGTATGATGATGTGTTCACACTTAGCATCTGGCATGGCATCCATAATCGTAGAAACTCTATTAGCTTAATCTTCTAGCTTGATCATCAAATTTATTGAAGATAATCCTAAAATATGCAATGAAGATCAAGTAATTGATAGCATGTATACAAGAGGCACTCATAAGCTATCCAAGATTGAAACATGTCAAAGTTCAACTTGTATAATGCTAGCAACACTTTATTAGTTAGTCACCATTTCAACATGTTATTTCAAAACCCTTCTGGTACTATCTACCATGTGGAAGGATAAGCATGGTCTTAAGTTCTCTTTTTTTTTTCTTATCTTAGTTATTAGTTAATATGCTACTTGGTTCTAATAGTTTCCTTTTCCTAAATTGGTCTCTTTGTAGATATAGGGTGGATGATAAAGGATTTATTAACTGACCAGCTCTTGCCCTTATCTTAAATAGCATTGTGGGTCTTTGCCAAAAGCCCTGTAGTGAGGCTTTTAGCTGTAGAACAACTCAAATATGACTTGGGCCGATATACGACATGTTATTCCACAACTTACAAAATGTGTGTAGCTAATGGAACAAAACATGGTTGGTGGGGTAAATTTGATCTCTAACACATATCCCTTGAGGTCTCCAATCCACCTTCTTCTAGTAAGAAAAGTAAGAATTTCTGTTCTTTTTTGTCACATCCTATTTTCTATGCTATGTCAACGTTTTCAAGGCTACATGGTTATGGGTTACTTAGGTTTTAAGTGTTTAAATGGTTTTGTTGATATTGTTGTAGATTTGATTTTAACTGGTCAAACTTGTTATATTTTGGTTCTATGTACTATGCCTATGGGTAAGCTAACTGGCCTCTTGTTGCATTGCAAGAGCTACCTCCTCCTCCACCATCACATTAGTTATTTTAGAATGATTTGAGGAGACTCTCATCCTCAAGTACAAGGAAGTGGATTTGTTGCTACAATGGTTGGCCAATAGGATGCCTAGAAACATCTAAGCAAACATCATTTATGTAGGTTTGCTTAACCTTTTCATGGCCACTAGTCCATGTATCCCTAGTCCAAAGATGGTGAACATCATTAACTCTTTTAATAAAGTAATGTAGAAGTTCATCACTCAAGTTCAAGGTATGCTTATCATCTTGGCCATCAACAAGTCCACATTCAATGACCTCTTTCACATTTCTCATGAGGGCCTAAAGATCATCACCAAAGTAGGTAAAGAGGTGGACAACTGGGAGGAAGTGGAAGAGTGGCTAGACACTTTCCATGGCCATAAGAGATTTTATTTTAACCAATTCAAGGTTGAAGAGGCTAGATAGGCATATTCCTTGTTCCACTCTCAATCATTTCCAAAGTTGTTTTTTAGGGTAAGATTATGGACATTGAGTAGGAATGGACCATGAAGAAGGTCCTTTTAAAGGGTGCTTGATTTAACTAGGCTACTCATTTGGCTTCCATGCTACATGGGGAAGTTCTTAAATTCCCAAACAACCTCATAATGAAATTCCACATGCATTATGCATTCTTTTAGTATATCTAAGAAGGCTCATAGAGTTCCTAATGTTGAGGAAGAATAGAAAATGAGCAAGCCAAGATCCATTACAGCTCTTCAAACCTTGGGTGAAACATGTGTTTTTCCACCATGTAGGCTTAGAACAAACCAAAATATGTCAGGGAGTCATTTCTGATTCCCACGAAGGGAGTTGAAGGTAGGCATTATGCTTCCCCTGATAGCATGAAGGCTAAGCCCCAGGTTAAGTGTGGAAACATTGAAATGGCTAAGAAATTATGGGCTAAAGCTGAAGGTGTAGCTAGAGCTAAACTAAAGAGGCCCATGGCTGAGGAAGTAGCCCCAGTGATTGACCAACCCTCCAAGAGAAGATTCATTGCTAGACTCAACCATGCATGTAATGTGGTTACAAGTATGTTTTAGTTTTGTTTTATGTTTTCATTTTTTTATTAATTTTTTTCATTTTTTAATGCCTTTGGGCCATGTCGTTATTTTTTTGTAGGAAAAATGTGCTAAGTTATTCTACATTTTGTTTTTTATTTGTCTTATAGGCAAGCAATAAGAGTTGGTAGCCCAAGGAGCAACAACAAAGGTGGAGCAAATGCACTTAGAGGAGAAGCCACTATACCCACATGAGGATGAAGGATTATCCAATTTGCATTGGATGATTTTGACACTATATTTGACCCCTCATACTTAGGTGAACCACCTACTATCACTTCAAATGATGCCATAGGTATATGTGTAGTTTGTTTTTTATATGGTTGAGATTCTTTTTATTTTATATTTAAACTTGGTCTTAATCATTTATTGTTTGTTATGTTTGTTGTAGCTTCTAAGCCTCAACCTACTACCTCAACTTCCACATTCTACATGAAGCTATGGATGGATACTCCTAATAAGAGGGAATTCATGTGTGGGATGACCGAGGACATGATCGATTAGTTGTAACAAATTACTCCCAATGTTGGTAAGAACTTAGCTTATATTGCATTATTAGTCTTTTGTAGTTGTATTATTTTAGTTATCTTATTCTTTTCATTGTTTCTTGGTTATTTTGTCATTTATTATTTTTCCATTTGTCTTGTTGTATTATTTTTAGTGCCTAAAATTAGATGGAATACTAGCTACCCCATTGAGATTGATGCCTTGCATAGCTTACCATTAGATGTATAAAATGTACCATGGAAGTTGTATGAAAGTTTCACTAAATGTGTATTTTCATACATTAAAACTTCATGGAAAACCCAATGTTCCAATGAGTTCCTATGGAAACATGTTGTAGTGTTGGAAAAGAAAAAAAAGAAGCTAGTTAAGGCAAACAAAGATCTCAAAGATTGCAAGGAATTTGTGAAGGCCCAGGTGGCTAAGAGGAGTTCCTTGTAAACTAAAGAGATCCAGTGTACTAAGTACTGGAATGCCATCCATGGCAAGGTCACCCTTGCTAGAGAGGTTACCGAGTAAAAGCTTTAGATGGACTTACTAGCATGTAATGCTAGGAAGTGGTGGTATTACTATGCATGGGTCCTTGAGTGGGGTCATGCACAAAAAGAGCACCAAAAAAAGTGTAAGTTTGAATGTGAAGCCTACCTTAAGTGGTTAAAGGATGAGCCCACCAGACAACACAAGTTAGAGTTATTCATGAAGGGGATTCTAGCATAGAGTACTTTCAAGTTATTTAAAATCTCTCTAACAATGGTCAATGTTTCATCTTGCCAGATCACTACTACTTCTGATGAGGCAACTACCACTACATTTTCATGGGAGGCACCTTCATGAACTGAGATTGATGAGAGCAACATCCTAACGGGTGCTAATATTAGGGATGCGAACTAGGCCCACATGACTGAAGACCAACTCCTCCATCATTTGGAGGTTGGTCTTCAAAGCCTTCCAGCAGAAGATGTTGTTGCAAATCCCTCTTAAGTTTGCTTATTATTTCATTTTATCAAGTTTTAATTTGGTTTAACTTATCATTTGTAATTTGGTTTCACATTGTGTTGATTACTAACTAAATTTATGTTATTGTGGCATAGGTACCATGTGACACCGGAAACCCTAGTGTTGAAGATGGAAGTGCTCCTCAATCCCCTCCAAAAGCCTCTTAGTACCATCATTTGGTTATTGTCTTTGGTTATCTCTACTTGTTATGATGTTGATCATGTCATTGTGTTGTTGTGACTAGTGTTAGCCTTGGATGTTTGAGAAATAGTTTAGTATTTCATGTATTATTTAAACCTTTATCGTGCTATGTGACAAACATTTAGACTATTATTATTTTAAAATTTTAATTTCATTTATATGTTTTGATGCTTAATTTTTTATTCATGTTTTATTTTATAAGGTTACGTTAGTTAGATATGTAAGATGAATAGAATGTAACTAGGTTGTAAGCTAAGTTGTAAATAGGTTATAATATATTTGTCAATTTTAGGCCATGGTGGGTCATATGTGTTTCCAGTTTTAGGACATGGTGGGCCTCATGTTTTGGAAAGAAAATTTTTATTTTTTTTAAATTTTAAAATTTTTATGACCTTTTAGGTTTTAAAATTTTTATGGTATTTTTCATGTTTCATGTTTAAAATAAAAGGCATAAAATGTAAATTGTAAATGTAGATGAATCTTAGACTGTGCATGAAGTAAAGTTAAATAATAAAAAAAAAAGTTAAGTAATATGATGTGTGCAAATAATGTTTAAACAAGGCTAAGAAGGCTATAGGAAAAGAAGGCAACATAGTTATAGGTGCAAAGGTAAGCAAATTGAAGGGGGAATACATTAATTATGGAAGTGTTTCCTCATCTTTGAAAGATTAGGAAAGTTATACAATCTACTTTGCATAATCTTGTATTCCCAATTTCCTTTGTTAACCATGTTGAAAGGGAGCTCTTCCCATGGTGTGTTCAGGGCCTCATCATTATCAATTTTTGCCTCTCCTACTTTATCAAGCTTCTCAACTTTACGATTAATAATAAGAGCTTCTTCTTGAAACTCCACTTCAAATCTTTGTTCGATGCCAATGTTGTTGATTGCCAAAGAAACTACACTATCATCATGGATGATTATTTTATCTCCCTCATAAGGTAGATGAATTTCTCGGTGGATAAATGAGGAAATAGCTCATAATTGAGCTATCCAAGGACTCCCTAGGATGAGATTGAATCTTGGTGTCACTTCCACCACCAAGAAGTTAGAGTGCCAAGTAGAAATTGGTGTCATGACCTAGCAATTGATGATTATTATAGAATCGATCAAGTTTAAAGTAATTAGGCACTAATGGATCATCCTTGATTGCAAGAGTGGGGTTCTTAGTAATTACGCATAGTCTATCATGCCTCTTGAAAGTATTCTTGGTCATTGGTTTATATTGTATTCTCCCACTCTTTAACAACTAGTCAAGGAGTTCATATGATTTTAATAGTAGCCTAGTGTACTCAAGCTAGTATTTTTGTTTGAAATTGGACCTCATGTTGCCTAATGTAGAGGCTCCAGATGCTGATGGTTGATTATTCATTGTTGGAGCTTTGGGTTAACTTGTTTTAGGTTGTTTTGTTATTTTGTTACCTTTGGACATGATGGCCATAGATACATTATTTTTCCTCTCCTTCTCCTTATCTTTCCAAGTCTATTGATTCTTATATTCCACATAGGTAGCATCATGGCTAGCCTCTATGGCATCTTCTATGTTCTTTGTTTGAAAAAAAAGGCTTGGCTAAGTGACCATGAGCCTAGGTAGTAGAGTTTGGATTTAATGAAATCATTAACTATCCCCTTGAATATAGCAAGAATATGGATCTCAAATATTGATTTAGGAATCTCCTTAAGAAAAGAATTCCATCATTTTATAAATTTTTGAATAGGCTCAAGGAATCCCTACTTGACCTTTATTAGTTGATCAAGAGTCATATTGGGCTTCAAGTTGTACTTGAAATGGTTAATGAATTGTGATATCAAGCTCTTAAGTGAGGATATGGATCCTCTTGGTAATCAGTGGTACCAGTCCAAAGCCTTCCCCACTAGGGACATAGGAAATATTCACATTATAGTATGTAGCCAAGCTTGCAATAATAAACACTTAGAATGGAATGTGATAAGGTATACATAAGGATCACCTTCATCATTGTACTTGGTGAACTGAGATATAGGGATGTTGAAAGGAAGAGTTATTTGTGGGATGATAGGACTGATTAGGTCATCCCAATAAAAATCCATGATCTTTACCATTTGGATTGTGGAGGCCTTAAGCTTCCATACCTCTTCCATGAGATCTTGGACCATTTGGAATGCTTGATCCAAATCTTGGAGCATCCTATATGGTTGTGGCATTTGTACAAATGATTACAATATGAGTTGGAAGTCTTATGGCCTTGCGATGGGTTGTGGCACCAAAGGGAGAGGTTGGGTCATCATGGTTGTAGGGGTTCAAACAATGAAAAATCTGTTGGAGTGCATACTTAGGTAACAAAGGGTATAAAGGGTCTTTGTGACCCTTGGATTATTTGGGATTCTATGATGGGATCCATTGTCATGGAGAAGGGGTGAGTGGTAATGATAACCACCATGACAGTCGAGTTGACCATGGTTGTTGGGAAAACAACATGGATGAGAAAATGAACATGGTTTGGGGCACCTATTATAATTGATGCACCACCATAATGGGTGCTGGTCCAAAAATGGTTGGATATATGAGTGACAATGGTTGAGGGCCTTACCCTGTGTAAGAGATAAGAGAGACTAAAGTGGGTATAGTGGCTTGGAAAGCTAACTGTTGGAATAGGCACCCTAAGAAGTTATCTAGTTTAGGCTCTACTTCAAACTCATCCTATTCTTCACACTGATCCTCAGAGCTTGATGCTCCATCTTACTCATCAATTTTAATTAGGTGAGATAGAATGCATGTGTAGGCATCGAACAGTGGTATCTTGTCATATGAGGAAGAAATGTATTCTTTCCCATTACGGTGAATAAGTTCATATTCATGCTTGCACTCTACCTCTACTTTGGAAAGGAGCAAGCCTACATGGATCTTGACATAGATGAAATCATAATAATTTTCATCTATGATTGCAAAATTTGGGCTCCACCCTCTTAGCCTAAGTGATTGTCTATGTTTAACCACTATAGGATCTCTAGGATCATAGATCCTTACAACATCTTGGTTAGATGCCATCTTAGTCAGGTTGATGGGCAAGATGGTGGATTGGCTAAACAACATGTTTGTTGGTTTTACATGGTTTAATAACTTTTAAAATTAATTTTTTAAATCAAAATTCTAGCTCATGGAATTATTCAAGATGCAAAAAGATCATAGCTAGAAAATGATGTAAACTGCAACTATGTGTGATGTAGATTGTAGTGGCAATGATGTGCACTACACTTGAAAAAATGTGAAAGTTGTAAATATTGGCAGAATCAACTACTTTGTCTTTTCTAGCAATTTCTAGAGGGTGTGCAGTAAACCACTATATTTCCCATCCAACTATGTTGAGGCAGGTGGTGGAAAAGGGGTTTTCACTTGGGAAAACCAAGTTGGGAATTTCTCCACTTGAAGGAAGTACGTTGGTTTTAAGAGATAAAATATGAAAATTTTGGCTTTTTTAAGGACTACCTTAAAGTCCTAGCAATGTCTATGCTGGCTCTCTTACAAAATTCTCATAGCAAATATATTTAAGTTTTTGTATGGATCTACGTTGGCTTTCAAGATATCTTGAACACAAGTTTTGGTGGACAAAAGTTGCTATTTCAAGTGTTGACTATGCTAGCCTTAGAAAGTCCAACAATTGTTGTGAAAATGATGTAAAAACCCAACTCATCCAGAACAACTATACAGCATGTTGGTTGTGGGGGATTGGACACCAACGTTGGTTTTTTTTTATGTTAAATGTTTGCAAGTTTTTAAGTTCAAAATGGAAAATACTTGGTATTCGGAAAAAGGTTGGAAAAGATTTTTGGAAAATCTTTTTTGGAAAACATTTTGGAAACTAGTTGGAAAATTTTTGAAAATGTGTTTTTGGCTACGAATTTGGGTAGAGGCCCTCCTTTTAGTGCTGGAAAATTGTTGCACCTAAAAAATTTGGTTGCTGGAAAAACCAAAATTTCCCTGCAGAGCAATCTTGACCTTGGATCCCAAATGCCTCCAAGAAATAGGATCCAAGGTAGACTTGATGGCCTAGCCGATTACCTAGAGACTTAGGGAATGTTAATGGAAAAAAAAAATTTGCAAATTTAAATAAAAGTAAACATGGAACTAAACTTGAATAAAATCTGCACTACTAATGGACTAGTAAACTTGATTAAAGAATAGCAAAAATGCTCAAAGTTTAACGTTCAAAAAGTAGAGATCATGTGCCTAAAAGCACAAGCTTGGCTAAAAAAAGCTTAAAACCGATTGAAGCTAGCAGGTTATGTTCTACAGTCACACTCCACAATCTAGGTACTCCCCAACTCCAATTGTCAAAATCCTTTTGCTAGTTTTTTTCTAAATCTACAACTTTTGAATGTAAATGGTGTTAAAAATGGTATTCGACTCATGCGACAATAGGACTATGTTGAGAGTCTCTGGTGCATAGGTAAATATCAAATTGCTCCTGGTGCATAGGTAAATATCAAATTGCTCCAAATGTCTTGTAAGTGCTAGAAATGGAATTTTTTTTGTGCTCGAGATTGCTACAATGGTATGGTTGCAAACATGTTCCAGAATTGGAACAAAGTGTTCAAGTTTGGCTATTATAGGCTTTGAAATTGTTGAAATTGCAAAATTTTGCCATGATTTTTGATAGATTGATGTTATTTGTAGGTGTTATAGGCCATAATTCCTAGCGTAGTTGACCATTTATGGAAAGTTTTGATAACCCAAGTTCATCAAAGCCACACTGGATACTAAAAAGTGTAAATAGACTTTTGTAACTATGTTAGCTTCACCTCAACTATGTTGGCCATGGAGAGCTATGCTAGCATTATTGGTACTTACTAGGAAATGTGGTGACTATGTTGGCCACGTAAATACTATTGAAGATCTGAGATGACGATGCTAGCCATGCTACAACTACTAGGAATTGTAGCAGCTACACTAGAAACTGCTAGGAAATTGAAAATCCAACACCACCAACATTAGTCTTACAATATCCACATTGGATTTTGAGACAACTATGTTGGGAATTATTGGGAAATGAAAAACCCAATACCACCAACACTAGTTATAGGTGGCTCCAACGTAGTTGAGACTATAACCCCACAAAATCCCATGTAAATGCCAAAATTCGGCAATCCCCAAGGCATTTTTAGACTTCCCAAGCTCACATATAAACATGACCTTGCTTTTTTCACTTTGGAAGTAAGGCAACAACAACTTGTGAGGCATTTTTCAGCCCCAAAAAGTTAAGGTATGCGAGATTGTAGCTCATGGCTTACAAACCTTACATTTACAACATCCTAAGGTACTTCCTAAGGTACTTCCTAAACAAAGTCAATTTATGCAATATTTAATTATAATTAAACATGAATTTCAAATCTTAGTTTAAAGCCAAAAATCAACAAGGAATATGTTTTATGTAAGGTTAGGGTTCAAAACTACTCCATGAACAGAGTATTATATAATCATATATGCATAAAAAAATAAAAGATGCATAACTAAATGTACATAATAAAGTATAAATATGCATAATTAAATGTGTATACTAAAAATTGAATATACATAACTAAATGTATATAAAGAAAAAGTATGCATAGCCAAATACTTGTAAAGACATGATAATTAACAAAAAGAAAAACTTCTAGAGGTAATTGAATTTTAACTTTTAATCATAAAATATTTAGAAAATCTACGACTGAGCTTAAATAGTAGCAAAATATATTATACAAAACTTTAACAAATACCCTAGTAAGAAAATTGCATTCACTTAGATAGGAAACTAACAATAACAACAATAATAATTATAGTAATAATAATTAGCTAATCTCTTGGAATGCATCTAACAACATTTAAAAATTAATCTTATGCATTAAATTAAATAATGAACTTTATATAAATTTCTAGGCTATGACATTAAGTATTCTAACTAATGAAGATCTAATAGCTCTATCTATGATGGTTGATGCCTATTTTCAAGATTGCCCTCATCCCCAACAAGATGATTTTAAGGGCACCATCTCTAGTTTGGCTATGCTCATTCTCAAGTATTATTTTCTAGAATTTGATAGAAGGATCTTTTAGCAAGTTTGCACCATTTCTAGGGGTAGTAATTTCACTATAGTTCATGCTTGCCTTTTTTTCTGTCAATTTCTCTATGGAAGGATCTCGAGCAACGTTTGTTTAGTTCAATGGATTATGTACCTCTCCTCTACTATAAGAGTTACATCAACAACACTTTTGGTATTTGAAACGACTCTCCTAACAAACTACAAACTTATCTTGGCCAAGTATAATTCCCCTTTTCCTTCTATCTTTATCACCCTCAAACATTTCTCATTTTTTTGTAAATGTATATGATTTTTTTTCTTCAAAGGTCCTTCCTTTTGTGATAGTGGTATTCTTTCTACCCACTATTATCAAAACCTTTAAAGACTTATCAGTATATTCCCTTCTCTTCCTAGCATCCCCATCATTAAAAGAATGCTTTCATCATTGTAAAATTGAAATGGTTTTTGTTAAGGAAAACACAACATAACAACTTCAAAGCTAAGATGACTTTCTTCACACAACTCAAGGCTCCTAGTTATTCTACAAAATTTTTTCTCCACTACTTCAATAAGGGTTTTGCATCCAATAAAGCTACTCTCCTCTAGGTTGTTCAAGAAAACATTTACAAGACTAGGAATACCCCTCTCATTTTAAAAATGGATTTTAGTCCTTTAACTAAATTTGTAAACTTAAGGACAATCCTTAACCATGAATTCTTACAACTTCAACAAGAGCCATATTTGGTGAATGTCATTCTTAAACTTGTTGTGTGATGAAGAAATCTTTTTAAATTGTAGAGGTTGTTGTCTGATGCATAGCAGCAACTCTAATCATCAAATTGATGGCCCACCTTTATAAATTTGAAAATGTAATGGTTTAACTTTTTCCAAAATTCCAAACATGTGTCAACTTTCTTCTTACAGAGGACCACTTTTTTCCCATAAATATTTTACTACCATTTTTTTTCTTTTGTTTTTTTTGGGCACACATCTAGCATTCTCCCAAAGCACACTAACAAAGAGTGAAATTTCTTAAAAGTACTTCATGTTTTGATGTTTGTTAATCCTATAGTTTAATTTAGTAGTTTTTCCTTTGCAATCTATTTTATATTTTTACTACAAATATCTTTTTTTGCAAGTTACTTTCTTTTTTTCCTAACTTGCTTTAGTTGCTGCACCTAATTTGCTAAATTTCTTTTTTAAGTCCAAAAATTTATTATTTATATTATTTTGTCCCTTATCAGTATTGGTCCATAGGGACATTTCATAGTATAACCTTGATAGCCATTTTAAGTCGGATTTTTTGTTTATGATACTTGGCAGCGAATGAGAATGAACGAATGAAATGATTCGTTTCTGATTCTATGGAGGTCATGATTGGTGGTGAATTGTTTGCGGGTAAAAGAGCACTTGCTTTTAGTAAATACTTTTCAAGTTCATAAATAACGCAAGAAAATTTGTTGAATATGTGAAAATTTCAGGAATTGTCTGAAGAAAAACATAGCATTAGTTTTTTGGTGATATATTTTAAATAATAAAAAACAACGGAAAATTTTTTTATCGCCGGAAAGGGCAGCCTTAATTTTCAGTGGAGCCATAAAAACCGGAGGAAACTGATTTTCAACTAGTATGTGAAATTTGAACGACAAAAAGTGGTTTAGCTGTACATGGTTAACGTATCCTTTTGAGGAAGAGCAGAAGGTGAACAAATCTTTCAACTAGATAGCTGAAATCAGAAAACGGTCTTCCTTTGAAAGCCCTTGTATGCTGAAAATTTAACGCCTGCTCCCAAGCAAACCACAGATTGGACTTCCTTTTTCACTTGTACTTTCGTCTTCTCATTCATAATCATGCCTGGTTCTCCCTTTCCCTTTCCCTTTCTGTTGAGAAAGCTTTTGCAGATGTTCTGCCACACTTCTACATCAGGGCTTGCTTTGCATAGCGGTGCCTTTCTCAGTTCTACGGCCTTGTTCTCATGAACCAGAAAAAATAAATAAATAACTATATGGAAGGCTTTCAGCTTTAGAGTTTTGTTGAAGTGAAATAAAAGAAACTTTCCATATATTTGTTGCCGCCGGGAAATTCTGGGTCCTGGGATCTACATCAATTATGTTCTTGTGAAGGAGGCTGTCGGTGGGGTTGAACAGAATGTCGGAACTGTGTTCAGGGTGACCTTGAATTCCCAGAACGGTATCACCCATCTCAAACATCTCTATCCCTGTTTGTTCGGAGGTAGCAGATACCCAACACCTGTGTTCCGCTTGGAACCTTGTACACCTGCACAATTAAATTAAGATCCAATCAATATAATTGGTCTCTAATCTCCAATCCCCTACATAAGATTCATAATGTGAGTAAATTGGTCTCTAATCTGGGATCCTCTGCATAAGATTCATAATGTGAGGAATTGAGGGATTAATTATATAAAATTTTTTAAAAATCTTTGATTAAAAATCGTGATCTGTCATATATGGCAATGCAACATTCAAGCCATATATGGCAATGCAACATTCAAGCCCATACAAAATTGGATCGGACATTTAATCTATTAAATAATGATATTTTTATTGATTTTCTAAGTTTACTATATTATTTATTACTAATTACTAATTTTTATGCCAGTAGAAAACTAAAATTTTTATATTTGATTTTCCACTTTAGCTGACCTTTGTAATGAAAAAAATTAAAAATTGCAGCTATCAACATGAGTTAATATGAATAAACAAAGACAGAGCGACCAAGAGGGTAAAACTGAGTAAGTAGTAAAGAAACAGAGGATGATGGATGAGTGATTCCACTTTTAGTTATTTTGTTACCTTGTCCAGTAGTTGGGCTTAGTTAACATCATACCCTCTCGATCAAGTTTGCTTAACATCATACCCTCTCGATCAAGTTTGCTGAATGTAATTGAGAATCTATATTTTAGGTATCTCTTGGTGCCCACCATTGAAGATCTTAGACCTTAGTGAATCCTATGTCCCAGCCTGAGGGTGACCAGCTAGTCTTCCCTGGAAGGGCTTAATAAGCTCTTCATTAAGTAATGAAGAAGAAATTATTCAATTAAAAGCAGTTGAAAATAAACAATTCCAAAAGCCCGAGGAGGTTATGATTTCTGTGAAGTAAAATGGAGTAGGTATCTGGTGGCCAAAGCATATGCTAAGCAGACAGATGCACAAGTTGTAGAGGATGTAGATGAGATTGCAGAGGCACAAAATCCATGGATCGTTGCCGTGGGCGCCATTAGAGCTGCCTGCGATGATGAAGCCATGATACTTACAACACAGTGCGATGATGAAGCCATGATACTTACACAGATCATCCTCCGCTGGAAAATGGCCTTGGCAAACTGTGTACACATCCCAAGTTTCAGCAGCAACGTTATCATATGAGAAGAGGTTGGAATAGAAGGTGAAGTAGCCTCCGTATCTCTTCTTCAGGTGCTGCAAATCCACTGCGCATTGCAGAATTCCAAAGCAAGTGTTCAAAAATCAAACGAGGAAGACGAGAAAACGGCAGAAGAGGATTGCACATTGATGTGGAAGAAGAGACACACACTCGGCAATATATATAGTTAAGCAGCTAAGACATAAAGAAAAGTGAAATGAAAAAAGTTTTTATTACGTTTGAAAAAAGACTCATTATTAGCAATATATATAGTTAATCAGCTAAGACATAAAGAAAAGTGAAATGAAAAAAGTTTTTATTACGTTTGAAAAAAGACTCATTATTAGATGTATTGGGTGGATATTACATTTTTATGAAAAATAAAGATAAACTTTACAAATTGACCAAGTACCAATACGGTATTTAAAGCAAATTATTCAAGGTTTTAAGGGTTTATTGTTGTAGCATTACATATCTAAAATAAATTATATAAACTTTTTTACGGTAGCATTACATGTCTAAAACAAAAGATAAGACTTCACAAATTAACTAAGAACCAATGGAGAAATCTAAAACAAATCATGCAGTATTTTTTTATGTACCATTGCATATCTAAAATAAATCATATAAGGTTTTTTGCTATAGCATTACGTTAGCCATCTAAAACAAAAGCTAGACTTTATAAATTGACCAAGCACTAATGGAGGCATCTAAAACAAATCATATAGGGTGTTTTGTTGTTATATTGCATGTCTAAAACAAATCTAAAATAAAAAAGTAGACTTTACAAATTGCCCAAGAATCTAAAACAAATCATATAGGAATTTTTTTCTGTAGCATTATAAATCTAAAACAAAAGATAAACTTTACAAATTGACCAAGCACAAATGAGGGTGTCTAAAACAAATCATACAAGGTTTTTTGTTTTTGCATTACTTATCTATAAGAAATCATATAGGGCTTTTTGTTCTAGCATTACAATGGGCATTTCAAACAAATCATATAGCTCTTTGATACTTCATTAAGAGTTGAATTAACAAATCATACAAGAGTTTCTAGAGGGGAAAATGCTAAGATGTGAAGAAAAAATTTGTACTTAACTTATGTTGGACATTACTTTTTTCTTTTACTATTTGTTTAGTTTTAGATTTTTTAAAAAATAAAAAATAAAAAGATTAAGATATCTAAAACTTTTGTAAAAGAAAGAATGAAGATATGTTTGAGTTAATTATGAGATGACTTCGTGACCTTGGATATGTCTATTTAAATATGTCTTCTGTTGGTTATGGAAACTAAGTTTAAAGTGTTTGATCTCTACTGTAAGTGTTTCTCTGATAGAAGCAACTTACGTGAGATCTTTATAAACTTCTATGTATCTCTATGGTTTAAAGATGTGAAAAAGTTCATAAGTTACTTTCTTATTTATCTCCTTGTTTTTCTCTCACTCCATTTTACAAGTGTTATTTCCCTTAAAAAGACACAAGGCTACTTGCATTTTTATATGAGCGTGATTTTTTATGCATCCTTTTTCCTTTCAAGATTTAATTATTAATACAATTTAAAAAATCATAAAAAAATATTTATATTAATCTATTAAAAATATAAAAGGGCTAACTATTATTCTTATTAGCTATTCTTGAATCCTTTTGGGCTCTTTTACAATACCTTAAGTATATAATTGATTACGTGAATCACATGTACTAGGCTTTATGTAGTGCAGTGAGTAGTATACTATGTGAAATTTCATTTAAATATTGAACCTTAAAAAAATATTGATAATGAGCAAATAAAATTTAGAGTAGATCACAATCTTGAAATTGAGTAAACATCATTAAATATATATATATATATATATATACAAAGAAAAAAATTTCAATTTTAGAACTATCTGCTCAAGTGTACAACCTTACTATTGATACTTTTAAAAAATATGTGAAGAAAATTAATTGTTAGTAAGGAGGAAGATCCTAGTTTTAACAAAATTTACATCACTTTTCAACATCCATGCTTAAACATAAAATAGCAAAAGAATTCAATAAAGAGTGAGTTACGGCTTAATACTAATATTTGTATCAAAGCAGGAATGTGGTAGCACTTATGGAAGATCCTCACATCATTGTTTGTTTATGATTTTACATCAAGAATTTGCACCATTAACAATAACTTTACATTCAATAGTAATTTTAATTTTTTAGTTAATAATATTCTTGTTAGAGAAGGAAAATTTTGTCTTATGAGTTATCTATCCAAGTTAGTTAATACTTTTTCTAGTACCAATAAAATTATACATAGGAGCCTTCTATCTTCTTTGGATTCTTTGCTATCATTTGATTATTCTTATAATTAATATTAACTTGATTTTTTATATCTTAGCTTCATATTATTTTTCCTATTTTCAACTTCAACAACTTTTTTCTCTTTGTCAAAATCTTTTTTTCTTAAGTAAAAAAGAGCAAGCATTAAACAAATGGCCTTCACAATGACAAAAAGTTACAAGAATTAAGAGGATTATAATGTATAATTAATAGAATACAAGTCTTTTCTCTTTCTAATAATACTAATTCCTTTTTATTATTAAAAAGTTTGATTTCAACAAAAAAAACAATTCTATGGAAACTAAAAGTTAAAGAAACATACTTCGTATGTTTAATAGAAAAAAAATAACAATTTCTTGTTCAATGTTTTCAAAAGACAATGGAAATTTATATAACTCAACGAAAGATGGAACTTTAGCATATTCTTCATATTGGACAACAAAATTTGAAGCCCACTTATAGATAATCAATACTACATGCTTATGTATAAAGGACCTTATATCTGGGACACTGTAACATCTTCCTAACTAGGCTTAGGCTATAAAAGCATTACTTATATAAAGAACTTATATGGCAATGCATCATCAAGCTAAGGAAGGAAATTAAGGCACCATCAAATATACATCAGAGGGATTGTCACAAATAAGGATGATGTAAATTTGATGTCACCCCAATTTCCTTAATGTATTCAAAATAATAAAAATTGTATAAGGAAGAGAAATCATAAAAGACTCCATAAAAATAAAAAATATGAAGGAAGGAACTCTCAAGAAGAGAAGAAAATTCAAAAAAAGAAGGAAAAAACATGAAGAAGGAGGGTTCAAAGTCTTCTTTCCATATTCATACTAGAGTATGCATCCATATGCATGTTCATGTAGTAGATGGATTAGGTCAAATTGGTAGTTGTCAAATACATGAGTCACCTAACATCCACCTAATCCTCATGTAACCTCCTCCATGTAGAGATGTGTTAGGATCACATGGATTACCTAACCCTCACGTAACGTCCACCTAATCTTCTTTAATATGTCAACCGCCTAGGTTACTTAATCCTCACTTAACCTCATGAGTCAAATAACGAAATCATGATTATGCCAATCATGCTCTTCCAAAAGCTATATAACAAATATTGTATCACAATCCAACAACCAGAAAAAAGAGAAAGATATACATTCAAGAGAGGATTGTGTCAAGAGGAGATAAAAAGAGAGAAGTGAAAACTCCCCAAGAGGTGGAGTGTGCTTTTTAAGTACCTCCACCTCCAAACTATCATTGTATTATTTTAGACCCATATCCATCCATCCCCTTTATTGTTGTGTTACTTATCTCCATGCTATTGTTGTTTTTCTATCTCAAATTGATTACGAGAAGAAGAATAAAGAGAGTCAAAAGAGCTAGAATGTTCTTCTAATCACCTCCCTCCATTCATAAGCAAATTAAAAGAATATGAGGAATGTCTCCTTTAGGTGTGGAGTAAAGAGTGCTTTGCCAGCACCTCCTCAAAATGCAAGATGAGGAACTTCTCCTTTGTATGTAAAGTAGATTAGAGAGTTCTTTAGTAGCACCTCCTCAAGAGGAAATTTGCGTGTTTTGCCTCAACTTATTTGTTATGCATCTCCCTCATGATTACTTTTGTTAGTCTCTTTTATTGGTTATTTTAATTGAAGATTTTATCCTATCTTATATTATATCAGTATTTCAATTTATATCAGCATTTCAATATTTTAGTTTATAATTTAAATATTTTAGATTTTCATTTCAATGTATCAATTTATTTCAGTTGATTTAAATATGTGTATCAATATGTTTTAGCTATTTTAATTGTTTCATTTCATTTCAATGGATCAACTATTATAGCCTCCACTGGCTAGTTCTAAAAATTGGTATTGGAGGATAGTGTTCTAATCTAGAGAGTTAGAGAGTTTGGTTAAAGGCTCAAGATTTCAAGAAGGGTCCATGCATCAAATGTTGGATATCAAAGAATCATTTGGAGGATTTTTACATTTGAAGAAGAAGCTTATGTTTTAAGACCAAATTTTTTGTGTTTGAAGGACTATGTTTTTTATTTTAAGCCATAAATAATGGCTAGAGAACCTTTGATTTTTTGTTTATAATCCATAAATGATGGCTAATCTATTAGCCTACCCTTATTGTCTATGTTGTAGTCCTTAATTTGTACTTTTAGAGGACTTTATTTCTCTCTCCCACTCTCCTCATTATTGTAAGCCTAGTTTAATGTCCATGATGGAATAAATTTCTTACCATTGTAAGAACTTAAAAAATGGAAAAGGCCAAGATACTAATAGAGATCAAAAGAGGCTTAAAAGTTCCAAGTGTGGCCACATTCCTATATCAATGTCCACAGTGTAGGCTCTTAAAAGCCCAAAGAGCCTAATAAATTAAGAGGCATCAAAATTAAAAAATTAAAATATCTAGGCCAAGAGGAGAAACTTAAAGGAGAGACATCATTTAAAGGAGGGATACTTCTTCAACAACCATGAAGACTATGCACAAGGCATCATCAAGCTAAGGAAGGCAATTAAGGCTCCAACAAATATACATCAAAGGAGGAATTTTTACAAAAGAGGGTGATGTACATTTGATGTCATCCTAATTTCCATGCTATGTTCAAAATAATAAAAATTGTATAAAAAAGAGGAACCATGGAAGAATACATAAAAATAAAAAATATGGAGGAATGACCTATTAAGAAGGAAAGAAAATTCAAAAAAAGAGAGGAGAGAACATGAAGAAGAAGGGTTCAACATCTTCTTTCCATATTCATAGTGGAATATGCATCCATTAGTACATTCATGTAGCAAATGGATTCAATGGAATTGATATTTGTTAACTACATGGGTCACCTAACCTCATCCATGTAGAAATGTGTTAGGATCATAGGAATTAGCTAACCCTCACCTAACTTCCACCTAATGTCCTTTAATATGTCAACTACATGGATTATCTAATCCTCATCTGATCCTTGCCTAACTTACATGAGTCAAATAACCAAACCATGGTTATGATAATCACAATATTTCCAAAGCTATATAACAAGTATGTAGTCAAAATCCAATAATCCAAAAAAAGAAGATATCCATCCAAGAGAGCATTGTGTCAAGAGGAGAGAAAATAGAGAGGTGGAAAATCCCTAAGAGGTGGAGCATGCTCTTAAGAACCTTTACCTCCAAACTATCATTTTGTTGTTCTAGATCCACCTCCATCCATCCTAATTATTTTTTTTCTTACCTCCATCCTATTATTATTCTTCTCTCTTAATTTGAATTTGAGAAGAAGAATAGAGAGAGTTAAGAGAGGTAGAGTGTGCTTCTAATCACCTTCGTCTATTCATAAGAAAATTAAGAGAATCTAACGAACTCCTCCTTCATGTGTAGAATAGAGTAAAGAATGCTTTGGTAGCACCTCCTCAAGATGCAAGATGAAAAACTTCTTCTTGGTATGTAAAGTAGAATAAAAAGTGCTTTGGTAGCATCTCCTCAAAAGGCAATTTGTGTGTTTTACCTTAACATTTTTGTTATGCATCTCTCTCATGATTGCTTTTGTTAGTCTCTCTCATTGGCTATTTTAGTTGGAGATTTCAGCCTATCTTATATCATATTAGTATTTCAATTTATATCAACATTTCAATATTTTCATTTTTAATTTTAATATTTCAGTTTTTCATTTCATTGTATCAATATATTTCAATTGACTTGAATATGCATATAAGTATGTTTTAGCTATTTCAAAGGTTTCATTTCATTTCAGTGGATCAATTGTTGTAACCTTCATTACCTAGCTCGAACATTTTTGAGAAGTTCTCTCTTTTAGACTAGGTACGATAGTTAAAGTATAGTGTTTCCCAACTATCTTACTTGGCACATTTACCACCTTGTTCCCTTTTGTTGGATGATCTTGTATTATGAAATAAAAATTTGTTAACAACTCTATGCATAGCCTTTTTTTCAGGTTCAATTATAACTTATTGATAATATACTATAAACTCTTATGGTCTACCTAAAATGTGTCTCTAAATATTAAGAGCAAAGATGTTAACACCAACCTCTAAATCATGAGTTATATATATAGTCTTATAAGTTTTCAACTATTGAGAAGCATAGTCCATCACTTTTCCATCTTGCATGAGAATACCACCTAAACCTTTTCCTAAAGCATCCATCTATACATCATAAGGCTTATGAGGAAGTAGTAAGATCAAGATAGGCATTGATATAAATCTTTATTTTAGTTTCTCAAAATCCCTCTAACAAGTATCTTACCATGAGGAAACACAACCTTTCTTGAGCAACTTATGTATTGGGGCTATAATCTTAGAAAAATCCTCTATAATTCTTCTATAATATCCTACTAGACTTTAAAAAATTCTCACTTCATTTACCATAGTTAGAATAGATCAATTCTTAATTACTATTATGTTAGAAGAATCCATAGCTATACATGGTTTAGAAACCACATGACCAATAAACTATATCTTTGTTTTCAAAATGTGTATTTGGAAGCATGAGCATACAATTATTATTACAAATGATGAGTGCCGAGGTACCCCTACACTCAACCATACGAAACGAGCGTAGCACGCGCGATCTGGTCGAACTCCGCAGACTAAATGCCTAAACGCCACAAGAAACGGTTGGGGTTAATCGTTCATTGTCTTCCCAAGCTTGCTTGTATGTGTCACGGTATATGGTAAAGCAAGTCTGAGGTATATGATTTTTTTGGTATTTTTCAGTTTATCTCCTAAGATATGAGGGTGAAGGGTTGAGAAACTAACTAACTCTAACTACAACACTAAGTCCTAGCATCAGCATATGTTCCCACTTACCGTACACACCCTGAACTGTGCAACTGTGGCTACCAAACGCTAATCGTTA
>MNCI01021663.1:1187038-1245606 GCA_015680685.1 Gnetum montanum
GTTCAGGTACAAAGCTGCTCGAATAAAGAACTGTTCACTTGGGGGACTCCTACTGCGGGCACAGGGAAAATATTCTATCTCTGGGATGATCAATCCGCCATAGCTTCGCTACTTTATGCCTAGGATGATAAATGAGGGGAGTGCCGCCTCTTATTTATAGTATGGCAGCGGACCGCGATATCGCGTACGTGATATTGCAGGGGATGCGATATTGTGCTTAAAGAACCTCTAACTTTGCACTTGTAGTTTGAAATTTTTGCTTGGTCTAGTCATGAAGTTAACATGCATGTTCATAAAACATGAACATGATAGTAACTTACTTATCTAATTTGCTTCTTATGCTATTAGTTGTCCACATGACAAGAGTGGAATAATGAAGGTTAGTCAGCTTTATTTAGTGAGTCATCTCTTCAATCTATACCTATTTCATTTTGATCTTTATTTGATTTATTATGTTGATTCTAGATGGTATCAAATGACTACTACAAGGGGTTGTTTAGTTGGGCCTTGGTCATTTTGATTTATTTCTCATTAATTTCCTTTTATAGGCCAATCTATTCCTTTTAGTATTTCTTGAATACCTCTTTCCCTTTAGTTTCATTCTTCCAAGACCAAATTTCAATTGTAGATCTTTACTAAATCATATAAACTTGTAACATGGAAAATTACTTTGTTTCTTTAGCTAACTTCTTTATTTTCAAATATACCTTGGTCACTCAAGATCACTTCCATTTATTCCTTTTATTTTACCATATGAAATAGTCTATAGTTTTCTGCTACTGGGCCTTTATTTTCTTCTTGCAAAATGCTAATGAATTTTTCTAATTCATGTGACTTTGCATTAGCTAGTGACACATCCATTATTACTTTCTTCTTCTCTAACTCTACTAATTTCTACTTGGCTATCAATTGATCAATCTCATTAATGTAGAGTTGGCTAAGCTACTTTGGAGTAATAATCTTCATGGGATTGTCTAGCTAGAAAGCTTCATTTAATAATTTCCAAATATCCAACTCAACCTACTATGACTAGGCTTTAGATAAAACTAATTTTCCTTGGCTATAATCAATGCAAAATTCAAGATAGAGATATCTTCTAAAATGTCAAATATGTTTTCGATTATTTGCCTAATTTGTAATAGTCTATCCAATACATCATCATGTTAAGCTATAATTATGCTCTGATTTTCTTTGATGCCTATCCCTATAGACACTTATGTTGACCTTTAAGTATGTTAAAACCCTAAGGAAAATAGAGAACATAGGATGTTGTGGAATGAGATGTTTTTGCAAGGCATGAATGAGAATTAAAGAAATGACATCTACAAAGAGATGTCAAAGTGGAGACTACAAGGATTCAAGGAAGCATGAGCGAGTATGAAGACTATAAGAAAAATGAATATGTTGTAGTGATCAAGAGCAAGCAAAATTAAAAAAGAAGGACTTAAGGGAGCATGAATGAGTATGAAGACTACAAGAAAAATGAAGATGCTCTAGTGACCTAGAGGAAGCTAAATCAACAAGAAGAAGCCTATGGAACCAAAGTTCAAAAGTTGAGAAGACGTCTCTTAGATGTGGAAAATGTCTTGGCTAAAGTGAAGAACTTTCAGAGAAGACATCTACCAAACACAAGAGATGTTTCCTTTTCAAAGAAGACGTCTCCATAGAGGTGTCCCACATTTGATAGAGATGTCTCCCTAGAATTGAAGTCAATTATAGAGATACATTCCAATCTCAAAGGAGATGTCTACGCTAGCGATTAGATAGTCATTACATGAATTTTGAGGTGTTTTTGAAAACTTTGAGGCTATAAGAAGACTTCATTCTCTTGGGTATTGTGCAAGTGTTGTGCATGAATTGTCACTATTAAAGCAATCATTGTTGTTGTACTTGTGTACTTGAATTATTACATTATTTGATTTGATTTATTGTGAGATTGTACTTCATCATATAAGGAATATATAATTTGAGTTATATTATCTCATTTTGTAAAGATTGTGGGATCCTTAAAACAATATTCTAAGCTTGTTGTGACCATGCAGTGTTAAGTGGTTTCGCAGTGACAAAACACTCTAGAGTGGAGCTTAGAGCTTGTACAAGGTGTGGTATCCTTCAAACCATGTTTCAAAGAAATAAAGTGTGGAGGTGTGCATGGAATATGCTTGGAGAGTGTGGACTACCATAGTTGGGAAAACATGTTAAATTTGGTTGTGGTTTTTGTAGCTATTTAATTTTGATTTGGGAAACTTGTTCATCTATTCCATCTACATTCTTAATTCTCAAGTGGTATCAAAGTAAGGTTATCCCTCATAGATAAAGCAACATGAACAAGGAAGGAACAATCAATGTCAAGAACTATTGAATAGAGAGACTAATATGCTTCATCAATTGCTATATTCAATTCCTATATCACATTGGTAAAGGTAAATATTTCATTTCCTTTTTTACATTTAGGAATAGAAGAGACTATAAGAATGATAAAACTTGTGTCAATTTCAACAACAATGAAAGGTCAAATAATGAAATCTCTTTTGAAGAAAAGTATGGGCTATTTTTCCATGAAGTTATTTCTTTCCAAACCTTATGTGTTGAAGTAAAAGATGTTTTACATGTCAAGGAAATGAAAATTATAGTTCTTAATGATCTTAAGAAAGAAAACTCAAACCTCAAGGATATGATTCAAAAACTAACTAATGTGATTGAGCAAATGGGTAAGATCTCTTTAGAGAAGGCCAAAGACCAAAAGCAAAAAGATGATTGTCTAAGAGATTCTATAATAGAAAATTGATCCAAGTTTGGTAAAACATAAAAACCTAGAATTTTAAATTCTTTCCTTTTTGGGAAATCTGGTCATATTCAAGCATATTACTATCTTAAAATGAAATAGTATACTTGGTCTTTTCAAAAGCAATCTAGGCTAGGAACTTTGCAAGTTTGGAAACAAAAAGAGAGAAAGCCTAAAAAGAACTTAGTGGCTCAAATAGCTCTCTCTTATTCCAAAAATAGAATGTGGTATATTGATAGTGGATGTTCAAGACACATGATAGGTGATAAATCCTACTTCACCCACTTCACAGAACAAAATGATATAACCATCACATTTGGAGATAACATGGAGGCTCCAATAACAAGTATTGGTATCATAGGAGGAAAAGGTAAAGGTCTACCAATTTTAAATAAGGTTTTCATTATTAAATGATTAAAAAATAATCTTAATACTATTATTCAAGTTTATGATTCAAATTTCAATGTTACGTTTTCTAAAGAATCATGTAGGATACAAGATTTAACCACCGGAAACATTGAAATAGAAGGAACTAGAAAGGGAGGTGTTTACACCACCATTTTTGGAAATAATCCTAACCTTGAATCTAAATTCTTATTGACTTGTATAGATGATACTCGTCCGTGGTATAGGAATTTGGCCCACATTAAAAAAGAAATTCTTCAGACTCTTGTTAGAAAGGAAATGGTTCATGGACTTCCCAAACTCAAAGACTTTAATCAAAACACTTGCAAAGTGTGCTAGAAAGAAAAACAAACAAGGGTAAGATTTGGTAAGAAAAATTGTAATTTTACCTCTCATCACTTGGATCTACTTCATAGGGATGTGGTTGGTCCTTCTCAAACACTCAGTTTGAGAAAGAAAAGGTACATTCTAACTATTGTTGATGATTACTCTTCTTTTACTTGGGTTACCTTTTTATATCACAGGGATGAGGTATTTGATCATTTCTTAAGAATTTTTAATCAAATTAAAAAATAAAAATGCTATGGCATTAAAGTTATAATAAGTGATAATGAAGGAGAATTCAAGAATGTCAAGTTTGAGCATTTTTGTCAAATGAATGGCATACACTAGTAGTTATCTATTACAAGGACTCCTCAAAAAAATGGTGTAGTTGAAAGAAAGAATATGATCTTGAATGAAATGGGAAGGACTATATTGAATTACCAAAATATTTCCTATCACTTTTGGGCTAAAGTAATCAACACTACCTGCTATGTCTCCAATGGATTTTTGGTAAGAACATTTACTTCTAAAACTCCCTATGAATTATGAACTGGTAGAGGACCTTCAATAGGTTATTTTCATATATTTGGTTCAAAATTCTATATTCTAAATGATAAAGATATTTCAAGAAAATTTCATGCTAAAATTGATAAAGGTATTTTCTTAGGATATTTGCTAGTTAGTAGGGCTTATTGAGTTTTCAATAAAAGGACAAACATTGTAGAAGAAACTATAAATGTTAAAGTTGATGATCATGACATTACCTCTCCACAACCTAATGATGATGATGTTCCTATTCAAAACCTCTCTAGTACCACTCAAGTTCAAGTTGACAAAAATTTGGAAATAGACAATGAACATGAAAAAGAGTAAGAAGATGAACCTGATGATATTTCTCTCATTCAACCCAAAATGTATATACTTAGTAGAACACACTCCCTCAATGATGTCATTGGACAAGTTCAAGATGGTGTTTGCACTAGAAGCCAAACCAAAGAAATTTTTGCTTTTTTAGCTTATCTCTCTCAAGTTAAACCCAAAAACTTCAAAGAAGCTGAAGGAGAAGAAGGATGGATTTCTACTCTGCAAGATGAGCTAAATCAATTTACTACGAATAACGTATGGGAATTGGTGCCTATACCATATCATAAACCTATTATTGGAACAAAATGGATCTTTAGGAACAAAATTGATGAAAATGGAAATATTATAAAAAATAAAGCTAGATTGGTTGCCAAAGAATACAATCAATAGAAAGGGATTGATTTTGATGAAAATTTTGCTCCTATTACTAGACTAGAATCTATTAGACTTATTTTGGCATATGCTAATATTAGAAATATTAAACTATATCAAATGGATGAAAAAAGTGCCTTCCTAAATGGAACCATACAAGAAGAATTTTACGTTGAATGACCTGAAGGTTTTATAAATCCTATCAAACCTAATCATGTTTACAAGCTTAAGAAGGCTCTCTATGGTCTTAAACAAGCTTCTAGAGACTAGTATGAAAGGTTTTTCCAACATCTTACATCAAATAGTTTTAAAATATTTAAGGTTTATGTCACTTTATTTCTTAGAAGAGAAGGTAGAAATAAACTTATAGTTTAAATTTATGTTGATGATATTATTTTTGGTTCTACTAATGAAAATATTTGTAAGAAATTCTTAGATCTTATGCAATTTGAATTTGAAATGAGCATGATGGGAGAACTCAAAAAATTTCTTGAATTTTGAATTAATCAATTTGAAGATTGAACCTTCATTTTTCAAACTAAATGTGCCAAGGATATTCTACTCAAATTTAACCTAGTAGATGTTAAGGTAAATAACATTCCTATGGTTGTAAATTTTAAGCTTACCAAAGATGATCAAGAAAAGCCTATTGATCACAAGATTTATAGAGGAATGATAGGAAGTCTAATTTATTTAATTTCTAGTAGACCAAGTAAAGCATTATGTGTTGGAATGTGTGCTAGATATCAGACTATGACAAAAGAATCTCATTTAAAGATGATTAAGCAAATTTTTCATTATTTAAAAGGTGCTACTAACTAGGACCTTTGGTATCCAAAGGATTCTTCACTTGATCTTGTTGGATATCATGATGTAGATTGGGCAGATGACCATCAAAGCATAAGTGGGAATTGCTTTTCTAGGATGAAGCCTTGTCTCTTGGACAACCAAAAAGCAAAATTCTTTAGTAAAAGCTGAATACATCTCAGCTAGGAGCAATTGTGCTCAACTCTTATGGATGAAAGAAATGCTCAAAGGCCTAGGAGTAAAAAATCAATCTACACCTATCTATTGTGATAATAATAGTGCCATCAACATGATAAAAAATCCAATTCAAAACTATCACACCAAACACATTGAAATTCATCATCATTGTATACAAGAACATGCTCAACATGGACACATAAAACTAAAATTTCTAGAAACCAAAAATCAACTAGCATATGCTTTCATAAAACATCTTTATGAGCCCTGGCTAACTGCTCTATGTAAAGATATGTGAATAGGACCTTGTCCTATTAAGTAAGTTTTCTTACAATTTTTTTAAACTACAAAAAAAAGGAGAAAAAGGCCAAAGTAAACAAAATTTTTTTTCTTGCACATGTTTATGGGGAGTTCTACTCTACTCCTTTTTGATTATATCCAAAAAGGAGGAGAATGTGGATCGCTTGGATAGCTTAAATAACTTGGTACTATTGAATATTCTATTAGAACTATGATTGTAATGCAATATTAGTATTATGATTTGGAATTGTGATGATTTCTAGAGACCACTAACCCATTTTTTGAAGTTTTGGAGATTACTAAAAAGGGGGAGATTGTTAACCTTTTGGCATGTCAAAATTTTAAAGAAAATGGAAAACATAGAATGTTTTGGAATGAAGTGTTTTTGTAGGGCATGAATGAGAACACAAGAAATGATATATACAAAGAAATGTCAAAGTGGAGACTACAAGGACTCAAGGAAGCATAAACAAGTATGAAGGCTATAGGAAAAATGAAGATGCTCTAGTGATTGAGAGGAAGCTAAATTAGCAAACAAGGACTCAAGGAAGCAAGAATAAGTATGAAGAATAAAAGAAAAATGAAGATTCTCCAATGATATAGAGGAAGCTAAATTACTAAGAAGAAGCCTAAGAAACCAAAGTTCAAAAGCTGAGAAGATGTCTCTTAGAAGCAGAATATGTCTTGGCTGAAGTGAAGAACTTGCGGAGAATATGTCTTCCAAAAATAGGAGATGTCTCCTTTCCAAAGAAGATGTCTCCATAGAGACATCCCACTTTTTATAGAGATGCCTCCCTAGAATTGAAGTCAATTTCAGAGAGACGTTCGAATCTCAAAGTAGATGTCTACACTAGCCATTAGATAGATGTTGCATGAATTCTAAGGTATTTTCAAAAACTCCAAGGCTATAAGAAGACTTCATTCTCTTGGGTATTGTGTAAGTGTTGTGCATGAATTAGCACTCTCAAAGCAATCATTATTATTGTAATTATGTTCTTGAATTGTTACATCATTTGATTTTATTTGTTGTGAGATTGTACTTCATCATACAAAGAATCTATAATTTGAGTTATATTCTCTCCTTGTAAATTATTTTCTTTTCTTGCTTTCCTATAGGGTATATGTGCTTCCTACAAGAAGGAATTATAATTGACCTTATCAAGATTCTATGGGATTGATTGTTTGTGCAGCGCTAAAAAACTTTGGAGCAAAGCTCAATTTGTGAAGATTGTGGGATCCTTAAAATTACATTCTAAGCTTGTTGGTACCTTACGTGATTGATTCATTTTGCAGAGATGAAATACTCTAGATTGGAGCTTAAAGCTTGTATAGAGTGTGGTACCCTTCAAACCACATTTTAGAGAAATAATGTATAGCGGTGTGTAAGGAATCTACCCTCTGAGTGTGGACTACCCAAGTTGGGGAATCACCTTAAATTTGATTGTGGTTTTTATGGCTATTTAATTTTGATTAAGAAAACTTATTTACACCCCCCCTTCTAATTTCTTGATCCTCAACTTAGATGTCTTTAGTAATAATGGAATTAGAAATCAATACTCTAAAGACATTAAGCATTACACTAATATGATCCATGAGTAGCTTTGTAGCTCCTTCTTGATTTTTGTGGGACATTAAAATAATGGTTACATTCTCACCAAATTCAAAGTTAAATGGAATATGATTGCATTTTTAGACATCTGTGACCAATCATTTCTTGTCATGTTCATTAAAATTTTCATTATTTGAAAACCATTGATACCTCAAGTTCATTCCTTATAATATTTAATGAGTGATAGAGTAACCATACACCTAACTATACGAATCACAAGTGTTCACACATATTTTAGTTGAATTTCATGGACTTAGGATTTGATGGATGCCTTAGATAACTAAGTAATGGAATGTGGATCATTGTCTTTCTAATCATACTTACCTTGATTCACGTAGTATGGTTAAGTATGCTTGAGGCATGTGATGGGTGTTTATTATTATTAAATTATTCAAGATATTAAAATATTAAACTAATTAATCTAATTGTGGAAAAATAATCTAAACTAGCCTAAGCATAGAAAATCTATTTCCAAACTTTTGTACACATTCTAAATATGTACTAACATTTCTTGCTTAGCAAGTATCCATTATTGGATGTACCAAGTATGCACTATTGGAATTATCAAAAGGTAGTACATTATGCCTAAAATCATCATGCTCATGCACATTTACTTAAGTGCTGAATAATAAAGTACTCAACTAATAGCATGAAAAATTAAATGAACATTAATAGTAAAGTTAAAAAAAGTAAATCATAATGCTAGTAGAACTATGACAATGTAAGAAACAAATTGTGATTTTATTACTATCATGCATATGTATCCATGTACATAATGCACTAAAATAAAACTCCATAGATATGTTTAATCCATGTTTTAAGTACTCAAAGGAGAAAATTATAACTTCTACAATATGAAACAACAAGATTTTGACTAAGAGAATAACCAAATGATTCCATAAATAGAATGTGTGCACGTATTTATATATGCAAAGGTAGAGATTACATCAACATATGTATTGATGCATCAAAGGGTGCATTGATGCATACATGTAACAACATAAATGCATACACATCAATAAGGCTAACTAATTTTATTATTCATCATACCTTCACAACTAACTAAATACTCATTTTCAAGTAAATAAGTAGAACCAAATTGATTACAAAAATTAGAAAAGTATGGGACTGACTAACTGATTAATTGACTATAAGATGAGTGCTACACTATAAAAAAATTATTTAAGTATTTATTATTAAACTCAAAAACATTTTAACATATTAAAATTTTTTTACTGGTAATTATATATAAAATTATCCAAAGAAAATTCTCTAGATGATGTTAGAAAATTGTGGCTCTTGTGGCTCTAATGGTTATTTTTCCTATCTTGGTTCTACTAGTAGCTTTAGTTGCCCTACTATTGTTGTTGCTTATAAAATCTATAAGGCATTCAACAATGCCTCCATATTTTCCTCCTTACATCTAGAATCATTGATGATCTAGATAACATCACCTAGAGTTAACAATGTCAGTGAGGTTCATGAGATGTTCCTTTTGGGTTAGACTCATGTTGAGATTAAGCTCACAAGCTATGTAAATTCTGTGCAATTAGGCTTATGTTGGAAGTCTTAACAGCTTATCATACACCAACTCATAGGAAGGGTAGTTAATAAGAAGTTTCCATATGGAGCAATAGGTCCATAAGGCATCATTGAGTTTCATAATCTAGCTTCACCTATATCTACTAATAGTTCTAGTAATAATTCATGTGATTTCCTTATTTGTTACTTTTGCTTAATCATTTACTTGGGAATGGTATGATGTGGTTAGTTTATGTTATACCCCTAAGTGTTTAATTAGTTTCCTAAAAGTAGTACTTGTAAAGTAAGTTCCATTATTAGAAATGATTACCCTAGACATACCAAATCTATTTATCATACTTTGCTAAAAAAAACTAGCTATAGTTATGGATGTACAATCTATTACGACTACAACCTTTGCCGATGTTGTGTAATAGTCCACTATAACAATGATCTAGGATTTACCATTAGACATGGGTATGATGGAACACATGAATTCAATTTTTCAAAATTCAAAATATTTTAATGATAGGATCTAGTAGCCTTGCATTCATTTCTCCATCTCTTTGATAACATTGGTAGGTGTTGATGAATTGATGTGCATCCTTCAATATTATAGGCTAGAAGCATTCCACCATGAGGATTTTGATGTTCATTCTCTTACATGCATAGTAACCTTTGTAAGGTTCCTCATGTACATGTTAAAGTATTTAAATTTCATCTTCAATAGGTATACATCATCACACCAAGCCATCTACATAAATCATATAGATTTCTCTCTATCTTTATGTAGTGCTTGACTTGATGAAGAGATTGTTATTTTTTCTTCCTATCTTATTCAATAGGGACTTCATGTATGAGTAAATATGAGAGAAATTCTATGTAACATGGTTTCTCTACTTCTACTGTGATCATTATTATCTTTGGAAAAATGATTTTATCAAGAAATTAGTCATATAGAGACTCTTTATTAGCCTTTTCATTGCATCTTAGCTAAGAAAAATGATCTACAATAATTTTATTTGTTACCTTTTTATCAATTATGATAAGATTAAATCTGTATAATGAAACACCATCGAATTTTCATGTTGTAATTTTTGTAACCCCATCCCATGAAAATCGAGGAAAAACTTCATTGTAAATGTGAGGATTGTAACCCATGAGGTGTAATCTCACATACTTTATACTTTTGAGGCTAAAAATGCCCCATAAGTGGTCAAAGTCTCATCCCCCAAGTGAAGAGAGTCACATAGTATCTATCTCTAGACTTGGAGGTGTTAAAAATGCCTTTTGGAATGTCAAAATTGACATTTTGATGGGTTTTATGGCAGTTATAGCATTTTCTACGTTGAAGACACTTACATGGGGCTAACACTCACCTACCACAAATGTGGAGGGATGTGGTAGCATCTATACTTAGTGTGTAGGGTGTGATAACATCAATGCTTAGCATGGAGGGTGTGATGACAACTATCCTTAGCGTGTGGGGGAGGGGGGGAGGGGGGGTGCATATAACCCTTACCTCCCATTTTTGACACATCAACCCCACAACATTGATGCATCACCTCGAGCATGGATACTTCATACACCCAATGTGGATACTTCATGGCCAAAATTTTAATGCATGCACCAACTCCAATGAGGCTCCTGCATGTCAACATTGTAGTTGGAAGACCTAGCATTGGTGGACAAAGCTAGCATGGATAAAATTACTATTTACTATTTTTAGTAAATGGAATGACCATGGGGGTACAACACTTACCATATATGGTAACCTCCCTTGATTTGAACATCCACCCCATCTAAAAGTAATAGAAATTTTCAGCCAATTTGTTAGCAATTTGCAACATCAATTTAGTCAATTTGTAGCAAAGATTATGGACAAAACCTTCTAGAAGTGAATCCCTTACATAATGAAAAGGTTTCACTCTTTTGGCATTTTTACCCTTAACATTTTTTTAGCATCCAAGAGATCATGCAACCAAGAAAAAATGTAGCATCTTGGAGCACCTCAGCATTGAACCACCATAGCCCTATTTACCTCCCATAGCCTATTATCCCCTTTTAGATTTGTGGAATTTTGTCTTCTACATTGAGCACTTGAGGACACAAAATCCTAGCATTGATCCCTCAGGTAGTCCAAATCCTCCACATTTCTCACCCCCCTACACAAAAAATGCTGTAGATCTAGTATAGCAGTGAAGGTTCGATAGCATTGGAAGTGGTAGAACATTTGGATTGTGGAGTGGATCATAGTAGCTTCAACAGATTTTGAACCCATGTCCCAATGAACCCCCTTGCTCCTACAAGAAATCTTGTATACATTTTCTATATCCCATTTATTATTTTGAAATAAAGATTATAGTTTTATTTGTGTGTAATTTTTGTTATTCGTTACATTTCATGCATTTTATTTTAGATTTATATTTTGCATTTCATTCTAGTTACCCCCCTTATTTTGCATTTTGTAAGTCCCTAGGTGATCTGCTAGACCATCTAGGGTACCAAGGATCTCATTTTTCATAAAGGCCATAGAGATTTTAGGTTTAAAACTATCTCGTTGGGAATTCTTAGTTCCTCCAATAGCTAAGATTTTTAGCTACAACAATTTTTTTTACACTAGTAGGAGGGCCTCTACCCAATTTCTACATCCAATCTTATGTGTCCCATTACCAACATTGCATATTAGTTTAAAATCTTTGATTTTTTAGCAAAAACCTATGAATTTTCACCAAAATCAACATTATAATCCATCCCCCTTTGCCCCACAAACCTAGTGTAGGTGTTGAAGCTATTTGGATTTTAGAATTTTCACAAAAGTTGCTATGAGATCCTAAAGCTAGCATTGGTTTTCTAGTTTCATTCATACCCCCTACAACCAAATCTTAGTGTAGAAATTGCATGTACTTAGACTTTTAAAGTTTTCAAAATAATTGTTGTGAAATTTCTAAAGTTAGTGTTGATTTTATCCCCCAAATTTTCCCTCCTTTTTGCTGTCAAATTCTCTAGTAAGAACAATGCTAGTGGTTTCAACAACCAAACCTCCATCCTTCTTTTGTTAAGAATTTTTGCCAGAAAATAATATTACTTGCCAAAAATGTAAACCCCCTTCTACCAACATTGGGAAGAGAGGTGTAAGACCTCCCATCTTACTTCCTCTTTTTTTCCTACTACACCCAGTGTAGACGTAGCTATGAAGCTTAGCTTGGATGGGGTTTAATACCATCTTTTTCCATTTTTAGTAAAGGGGTTTACCCCCTTTGTTCGCCACTTACTATTTAGAGTAAGTAATCTATTTTCATTTATTTTTACCTTTTTAGGCATTTTGAAATTCCACTTGTTAGAATTTGTCCTTTATTTAACCTTTAAGATCTCTTTTAGCCATTTTTAGCACTTTTCATCATGTTGTTTCAGTAGTCAACCAAGTTGCCTTTCACATTCACTAATAATAGGTGTGACCATTAGACCATGAGGGTATATGATCCCAAGGACCCTACTGTGATTAATTGTAGATATTTCTTGCATCTTAGGGGGTGAAGTCCTAAATTTTCAATCATAAACAAAGATCACTATAACTGCATTTGTGCCAAAATCCAAGCTAGCATGTTGATTCCACATGCGGAAGTAGAAGAAAAAAGGGAGTATGAGCTCATACAATAAGATGGGAAGGGGTACATTTCTTCCCCATATGACCAGATACCCTTGATAGACATCTATGCCAAAATCCTATCTCAACTAATTTATATGGATGATGAGGATGAGAAGCATAGCTCAGAGAAGTAGTAGGAAGAGGAGGACAAATTTAGGGTAGAGTTTGAGCCTAAAAACATCCTAGGTGGGTTGCTTCAAAAAATAACCTTCAAGGCCATTGTGACTTCCTCAACCCCTTTTTTTTCCTCCATGGATCAAATGCCACCATCCTCTACCCCTTCCTACCTAATCATATTTGGTGCCACACCAATCAGCACTATGCACCAAACACAAATGATGTCGCAGTCAATCATGTACCACTTCTACATGCCCATTTCCACCTAGCCATGGTCCATACGACCTTCTTTGGTGGTTGTTATCATCACCAACCTATTGATTAATTAAGTGGGATCCACCATGGGACCCCAAGAAACCTAGGGGCCACACACCCCTTTCATTCCATACACCCCTTTCGTTCCATTTGTGCCATAGATACTAGCACAAACATCATATTCCTTATTTAACCCACCAACAACATTAATGATGCAACCTCTTCCATCTATTTTGTAACTGATAGCAAGGCCACAATCCTCTCAGCAAATGCCACAACCATTTGTGCAAACCCTACAGCCAACAAGGATACCATAGGACCTAAATCAAACCTTCCAAATGATCCAGGACCTAATGGAGGAGTTGAAGAAAAATAAAGCCTCTATAGCTCAAAGCATCAAGATTATGAACTTTTACTTGGATGATTGCATTAGTCCTATGGTCCCATCCTTGATTTTTCCTGTTGGTGTCTCTATTCCTTAATTTAGCAAATACAACAAAGAAGGTGATCCTAATGCTTATCTTATAACCTTTTGATCTAAGTTCTTGCTCTTGCAACCATGGCCACACACCATAATTAGTGTCTTCCCTATTTCCATGATAGAAGAAGCACTTGACTAGTGTCATGCCTTACCTAGAGGATCTATATCCTCTCTAGAAAACTTGATATTCTAATTCATTTACTGCTTTAGGTACAACTTAAAGTTTAATACCATGCTTGACCAGCTAATGAGGGTGAAGCAGGGACCACTTAAACTCATATATAAGTTCATCCAACAATGGAACAATCTACTAAATGAGATACTAAAGCCTATAGTTGAAATCCAAATTTTGGCTAGATTCAAGAGGGCATTCAATGATTTTATCAAGTCTAAACTATACTAACTTGATCCACAGCCACTTAGTCAAAAATTCTTCCAAATTACAAACATAGAGGATGCCATGGAAACTAGTCATGACGTTGCCTACGTGGCATAAAAAAATCAACACATGTTAAGATACAAGGAGAAAGGTGAGCAAAACAATGTAGTTGTGGAAACAGTGGCCAAAGAAGCCAAAAAAGCTAACCAGGGGCCAAGGAATAAGCAACCCAAGGCCCCTACTAATAACCATGATAGCCAACCATAAATCTTTAGGAACATTGCATCGATTACTCCTAGGACTAGATTTGAGAGGAAGAATAGGATGAAATACACTAATTTACCTTTAAAACCATCCAAACTCTTAGATCAACTATTAAAGAGTGGGAGGATCAAATACACGTAGATGTCTAATATTACTTGTAAAAGGTATGAAAGGCTATGTGAGATAGCCAAGGATCCCACTCAAGCAACCAAGGATGACCCTTAGTTGCCTAAGTATTTCAAGCTCGACAGTCTCTACCACTACCATGAATTGCCTGGTCATGATAGCAACTTTTTCCTTGCATTAAAGGATGACCTACAAAAGATGATAGATAGGAGTGGGTTGATCCTTAATACATCTAACCCTGTCCAATCCTAAAACTAGTTGATGCATGTGTACAAGGACCCATTGAACATCAATGGTCATTCATACATCATATCGGTATTCAACATTGATGACAATTATAGACTTGTAATGGAACTATTTGTGGTTTGACTACCCCCTCACAATGAAAGGGGCTATTGAACTTCTACTAGCTCAAGACCCCCTTTTGTTGTGAGCATACCACCATCAATGCCTCTTAGGAAGCCTTTTGTTGTTAGGGTGTCTTAGCCAGCCATAACCCAACCAAAACCTACAACCACATAATAACCTCCCATGGTGGCTAATGCCATAGCTTCTTCTTTACAACCAAAAAATGATAACCAAAAAGCCTCAACTAAGAATAGGAAGAAGCCTATGAAAAATTCAAACAACAAAGATGACAAGCAAGCTGAAGCACAGAAGGAGGTGGACCCACTAAAGACCACTCCTATATTAGCTATGCCCATGACCTCATTGACCCAGGCTACTTCAATAAGTAAACCATGGGAGGATCCCAAAGGTCGTCAGAGAAAGAAATAGGAAAAGCCACAACAACCCAAGGCTAAAGTATGCATTTTGGGATGCATGGAGGAAGTAAACCTCAACTAGGATGACAAGCCCATGGACAATAAGAAAAACTTCCTTAGTGCAATGGAACGATTCAAACAGTCTCTCAAACAAAAGAACATAACCTTGAGCTTGTACAACTTGATTATGATTTCCACTATACATCATGAAGCACTAGTCAAGATGTTAACTTCTATTCCCATTGGTGAATACATTCCAACCAATGAGAAATCCATCCATGCTGTGATGGCTTCTTCTTCACTGAGGGGAATGAAGTCAACATCACTAGTATTTTGTGATAGTGAGGTTAAGACCAATCCATGAAATGGCAAAGTAACAAGGGCTCCGCTTTTCATCACCATATGAGGAATCCATTACAAGGTGCATTGAGTGCATGTGGATGATGGAGCTAAAAAAAATGTTATCCCATGTACTATAGTTGAACATTTAGGATTGATTGAGTAGATGCAACATATAACAATCATTTCTCTCAAGTCCTTTAATGGATCATGGGTCATTGTTAAGGTGTTAACCTCCTTAGACTTTGTGGTAGGAAAATAATTCCCCACAACTATGGATTTATTTGTGGTAGAGAAAACACTAGAGTTCAATCTCATCTTGGGTAGGCCTTGGTTGGTCCAATTATAGGCCATATCCTCACCAATCTACCAAGAAACTCACCTTCCTTATGAGAGGGGTAAAATCATCATTCATGGTGATAATGTAGTCCCCTTGGCAGTTAACAACATGGATATAGAATAGGGGTTTGAATTGGAATTTCAAGAAGAAATTCCTATCCATGAAACTAAGCAACCTAAGAGAGAGGGAAAAGCCAAAGATGTCAACGATGGGCAATGAGATGTGCTATGGTAAGAAATCTCTTTTAACATTGTTAGTGAAGGAGATGGGGTGTAAAAATTCATGTAGAGAAAGCCTTATAAATTTCTGAGTCTTTCAAAGATTAGGAAGAATTTGCACAAATGATGCACTCCTTGATCCTTCCAACTGATGCTCTTATAACCTTGTAATCATAACTAGTTAACCTAGATTTTTCTTGTTGTTGGTTTAAATCTTTTCACTTTCCTTATTTTAATATTTTTAAGATTTACTTTCTCTTGCATTTCTATTCATTAAAGCCTTTCTCTTTCTTTGTTTTCTTTTTCTAGTGCAATATAAACATGAAAAACCATAAAAATTTTAAAACACAAAAAAAAAATGTATTTCCTTGTAGCTTGACCCTACCATGACCTAAAACTAGCAAACATCCTTTTACAACGATGTAACCATGACCTACCATGGCCTAAAACAAGTAACATCCTTTTACAATGCATGGCCTGCCATGGCCTAAAACTGGCAAGAATCTTTTTATCCTATTTATGTTTTAGCCTATAATCACATCATCTAGATATTTTAGCCACCATAGCAATTTACAAAATTTATAACAATAAAATAGTAAAAACCATAAAGCCATGATAAATCCATAACACTAGAAAAATATATAGCTAAAACTAAAATTGAAAATTAAAATTTAAAACATTCATAACATGCATAGCCATAGCCACACTATGTGGAAAAGTGCCTAAATAATAATAAACAATAATCATTTGTAACAAAGTCTTGGCTAACAATAGCCATCAACATCAAAAAAAATGTAAACATTATGTAGTCAACAATAAGCAAGCTGGGATGGGCAATTAGAGGATGCTAAGGGACATCGAGAGGAGGAAGCAATGGATCATCCCAAACCTCACCATTGGGGTTGTGAATGTTTCCTAATGCCTAAAACACAATAACATAAAGCTAATCAGTAATAAAAAACCAAAGTTATAAGTTATACAAGACCAAAATTAAAGTAAAAATATAAATGCATCAAACCTATAGGGAATCTGGCTTGATAACGTTTGGGGAAAGATGTTGAACACTACTCTTCAAATGATGCAAAATCTGGTCTTTTATCATGTTGGCCCAATCAACATCCTCAAAATTAATGCTTGTAAGTATGTTTGTTGAATCCACCCTTGTCCAATTTGGTAGGTCCCATAACACCATAGCCATAGAAGTCTCACTTGTAGCCATAGTCATCTTAGGATTAGGGGAATTGGATAGTATGAGTGTGCCTTTAAAGAGCTAGTAAGCACTCTTAGTCTAAATCCCCTAGTGTGACATCTAAAAATGTTGGGGGCTAGAACACTAAGAGGTCTTTCGGTGTATAGCCTAACCTTGAATCCATGCAAGGGTCATGCATGGAAAAATGGAAACGAGGTACCCTAAATGGTTTGGTCAATTAGACAGGGACTTACATGGTGTAAAAATAATTGTTTGTAAATGAGTTTATAGAGCATTACACATGAGAGCTAGGAAAACAAGAAAGAGCATATCATAGAGTCTTGACCTAAAAAGTAATGACTTGAGTGTGCAAATGCATACTAGCAGTAGAGAAATGTAAGAGTTATGCTAAAACTTTGAAACAAATGTTAAGAAAGATAATGGAACAAAAGTTTGAGAGTAGAGAAATGGACTACCCCAAAGCTGAGGAGTGTATCTTTTGATTGGATAGGATGTGAAAATTGTACGTGGTGTTAGATATGCATAGTGGTAGCGTAGTGGCACAGTAACAGTCTCTGGGACATTAAGGATGCAGTGCTAGTAGATACAAGGGAGGCTAAACTTGCTGGGTTGGCCATTGTCACACTTTGCGGGTGCAAGGGAAGACTATGTTGTAGTACTTTCCAAGGTGTGAAGCTCAGGTGCTTAAGTACGAGAGTAGCAGGGATGCTCGAAATGCTCTTATGCTCAGTGATCTTATGATTTGCCAACCCCTAAAATGTTGATCGTTGGGGTATTTATAGGGCTAGGTTTGGCATGAAATGCATATTGGACACCATGTGGTGTAGGTGCCACATGGCACAATTGTAGATGGGTCATGTTGACAAGTTATGCTCTTTGTAACAAAGTGTTATCCTCTACAATACAGGAACAAGAACCCAGAGATTACTAAATTGTGACGAGATTACTGAATTGTGACCACACTGCCCAGACTGCATGTGCCAGAGTCTAAGAGAGTTTGCCATGTACCTAAAAATAGTTTCAAAATAATGCAACTTGGAGATTATTCTTGGGGACTATGTCTTGTCCCTCTTCTAAGTAGGGTCAAGCATAGGAACAATTTCAGGGATTAATGGGGGCGGGGGGATGCAAAAGACATGCAAACTACTAATCTTGGTTGTTGGAGGGACATTGGAGCTAAGATGAAGGTCAATGCCGAGTTCTAGAAGCTTTTGGAGGTTTTTGGAGGCATTTCTCCAATGTCAAGTTTACTACACTCTATAGCATAGTAGAGCGTAGCATGAACACTTGGTGAAATTTTGCAAATTTTGATCTGCCACACCCATCATGCTATCTACACTACATAGCATAGTAGAGCATAGCATGAGTACTTTGACAAATTTTAATAAAATTTTCAATGTTTCTTCATGGAATGTTGACCATGCTCTAGTGTAGTAGGACAATCAACCTCCAAAGTTAGAAAATTGCCAAATGCATCTTCCTTGTTAGGCTAGCTTGACAGATCATTGTTTAACTCTTAGGCAAAATTTGGCTCTAAAACCTATGTCAAGCTTGCTACATTGTGTAGCGTAGCAGAGCATGATAGTCCAAGAGATAGAAAATTTTTTGAACTATTTTTTCCATCTTGAGCACTTTTGACAAACTCTAGCCTTGTACTTGGGTGAACTGGCAACTGGAACATGTGTTAAGCCGGGTATGTTGGAGAGTGTAGTGAGCTTGATAGTATGGGAGATAAAAAATTTGCCAAACTATTTGGTTCATCCTAAGTGATCCTTGAGAAATTTTGGCTTGAAATTTGAGTAGATTGGACATGGAAGTGTGCTATGCTATCCATGCTAGCAAGTGTGACACCAGACTTAGAGAAAAGTTTGCCCAAGTTTTGACACTTAGACAAATCTATCATTGAATTGTAGGAGCCCAAAATTGGTGGTGTTTCATTGGTCCCTCTTTGTTGATGTCTGAAGGTTTGACCCAAGAGATGTTGACAAAGAATATGAAACACCATGATGAACATGACACCAACACCACTCATCAGTGCCTGCTCAAACGATGCTTCACTGTGCTTGAGAGTGCCAAGGGAATGAGGTATGGTAAAAAATTGTTTAGGGAGTTGGGTTAAGAAATAATTGGATGGAGAGGATAACTATAGGATGAAAAATCATGATTTCTTGTTGAAATATCATGATCCCTCATCGAAGTAGTTGTGAGGGAGTCAACATGCAGAGGTGGCCTACCCATTGGATTTTGACCCCTCATCAGAGTGCTTGTAAGATGGTTGATCTAGGGTTGAACCCATTGTGAGATGGAAATTGTGCCATGTAGCTTGGGTACTTGACCTTTTCCATTTTCCTTTCTTTTTTTTCTTTTTTTTGTGTTTTATTTTTTGATTTTTTGTTTTTTTGTTGTTTATTGCTTCCTTTTGTGTTGTTGGGTGAACTACGTGCCAACATTTGCTTAGAAGCAACCACATTGCATTTGTAGGACAAGTGTTTCCTCCCTAGGATGAGTTGCATTACATCCATTTGGGGATTTAACCAACCCACAAAGGCTCCCCATGGGATGAGTTGCATTATGCCTATCTTGGGTATAGTAGTTAACTACAAGAAAGGTTCCACATGCATTGGGAAATCTTGCAAGGGATGTGGGAGATTGCAAGATTAAGAGGTAGAGGTCAATTAGCTAGGAGCATGGTAGTGATGTGCACTCTTAAGTAGCTAGGCAAGCCAAAGTAGGTACATCAGAGCAATGCAGTACCTTGCCATCATGATGAAACACACCTTTGAATAATGTCCCCAAGACTTCGTCCTACAAAAATAACATAGAGAAAATAAGAAAAAAAAAACCATCATGTGAGATGAGAGAAAAGTCCTATTTTCTAGAGGCATTGTAAGGGCCATGAGTGTTGCATCAGTTGCAGGTGCATGCAATGTTCAAATCAGAAGGGGCAATGTAGGCATCAATAGTGGTAGGTAGCAAAAGCTCTAGCAGCCACATCAAAAGTGAGCACACAAGTGGTTGGAGGTGATGGTGATGCAAGTGCTCAAGAATTCTCACCAAAGGTAGGAGCTAGGAAACTCAGCCATAGGTCAATGAGCCATACTACCAAATGCTCTTTCAAACTCAGGTGATGGTTAGGGTTGGAGAATGACAGTGTTGTGGATGGATCACAATACTGCTAGGACTCTAGAGAGTGTTGTTAATGATAAGAGCTATGACCATGATGATTGGTGCTGGTGGTGGTAGCTCTGGAAGGTCAGCAAGATGTTAAAAGGCATCTTTAGAGGATAAGCAAGATGCCAGGGATAGGGATGCTACAAATGTCCTAGAGGGTTTTTTCTTGATGGCATGAACTACATTTTGGAACTGCAATTCTCCATCCCATCCTGGCTGAGAGGTGTGGGTAGGGGATGGAGGATTAGAAGTATTCTCACTCACTTTTTTGTAGGGCTTAGATGTTAAACTATAGATGTTGAACTATGAACCCAATTTTAGGTTTTGTTAGACCACACGTTGTGCTTTTTTAAAGTCCTAGTAGACCAAGATCCTAGTTTAAGGTCTAGGAAAATCATGTTGTCCTAGTTTAGGGTCCTAGTAGACCACTATGCTAGTTTAACATCATAGCAAATGGTGGATGGCCATTTTAAGGTCATAGTGGACCATGCTATGGGTGCCAATTTAGTGTCATAACCTAAGGATGTTCTATGCTAGTTTATGTAATAGCGGACATCTGTGCCAGTTTAACGTCATAGCAAAGATGCACTTACCTTGCTTCTGCCGTTAGCATGATATTGCATATCAAGTGTAGTATGGCTTTAGGTATAAGTGGTTAATAGGATTGGAAAACTCATTACTGTCTAGATCAGTGAGCTTGAAGGCTTTGTTGTTATATGCCTTTATAACCAAGAAGGGCCCTTCCCAATTGGCTGAGAACTTATCCGTGGGCTCATGAACGATCTTGAGGACAAGGTCCCCCTTCTTGATTAGACATTGATGTTGATTGTGATGGTGCTTTTTCTATTGCTTGTTTTTATATCACTTAATGTGATCAAGTTTTTGCATGTGCTCCTTCTCTATAGAGTTGAGGTTGATGATTCTCAACTTGTTGTTCTAAACCTCATCAATGAAGCTCGAGAGGATCATGTGGAGTGAAGGGACCTACAATTCAAGATGCAACATTACTTTAGATCCATACAAAAGACTATATGACATTTTTCCTATCACTATTTTGCATCTTATGTGGTAGGCGCATAGCACATAAACTAGTTATTCATGCCATCGTCACTTGCTATTGTTAAGCATCCTCTTCAAAAGGTTGACAATAACTTTGTTTGTAGCCTTTGCTTGACCATTCACTGGTGGATAGTATGGTGATGAGAAGGAAATTTTAATGCCAAATCTTTCACAAAATGCTTTTGTTTCTACACTGCTAAATTATGGACCATTTTCTATGACTATAGCCATGGGAAGACCAAATTAGGTTACTATGTTATCTAGGATGAATTTGCAAACCTGCTATGATGTTTTCTTCCTAAGGGGAATGGCTTCAACCCAATTTTTGAAATATTCAATTGCAATAATGATAAAGCTATGTCCTATGGAAGACTTAGGTGTTATAGGCATAATGATATCCAACCCCCAACATTGGAATGACCACATGATCTATGTGGTATGTAGTTCAGTGGGTGGCACATGCATTAGGTTTTCATGCTATTGACACACATCATCCATCCTAACCTTGGAGATGCAATCACGGTCCATGTAAGGCCAGTAATAGCCTAGAAATCTAATTTTTTCTGCCATTTCCCTAGGAGCTATATGAACCCCACATAGTCCCTCATGGACTTGGTTAACGATCTTTTGTGCTTCACTACTACTAATGCAAGTTAACAGTATTCTATCATAGGATCTACAACATAAGGTTTTATCACCTAGAAGGACGTACTACCATGATTGTTTTTGCATTACATCTTTTTTGGTGAGGTTAGATTTTATGAGGGCTATCCTTGTTGGAGGTATGCCTTAATATCGTCATACCACTCTTAGGTGTGAGTTGTGCTTATGGATGCAATACTTGTTGTGTGAGTTATAGGTTTAGTGCAATCCATTATTAAAGAAAGCAAAGAAGAAAACATATTTGGTGCTATGCATAAGGCGAAAGTAGCTAGTGCATTGGCTATGGAATTTTCATTATGGGGGATATGTTGGATGTCTACAATTGCAAATTGTTTAAGCAAATGATTTGCCAAATCATAGTAAGGTTGTAGATGTTGTGCCTTACAAATGTAAACCTCTATGACTTGGTTAATGACCAATTGTGAATCACCTTGGACTACTATGTCTTGGATTCCTAGCTCTTGAGCTGTTAAGACACCTTTAAGGAGACCCTTGTACTCCACCACATTATTTGTACAAGGAAATTTGAAGTGATATGTGAAGGGTTAGATCTTCCCAAAGGGAAACATAATAATGGTAGCAATACTACGACCTTGTATGGTTAAAGCACCATCAAAGTGTAAAATAGCCTCAAAGTTTACATGTACTTGCCTTATATTGTTGACATGCTCATCTAGAAATTCTGGATCTATTATTGCTAATCATCTATAGGTGAAGCCATGAGTTGTGTGGCTATTACTTGACCTTTTATGGATTCCTACGCTATATAGTGTAGGTAAAACTCCATGGTTATTGCCTTCCATCGTGCTATTTGACTACTTTCATATATGTTCATTGTAATTGCCCGAAGTAAGTTTCTTTTGTAGATGACATTAACTTAACTATGGAAAAGATAGTCTCTCCACTTTTTGAGTGCAAAGACTAAGGTGAGACAATTCTTCTCCACATCATTGTATTTTGCCTCATGGGCTACTAGCTCATGGCTTAAATAGTAAATAGGACCTCTTAGCCATCATCTCACTTTTGGCAAAGTAGAGAAGCAATGGATGCTTCTAAGGTTACAAGGTAAATGTAGAAAGGTTTATCCTCTTGCAGAGGGTAGATTGTTGGAAGTTGATCTAGCTCCTTTTTTAGGTTGTCAAATGTCTCTTGGCATTAAGTTTTCCACTCAAAGTGGATCCCCTTTTAAGAAAATGTTGCATTGGTTGCAACTTGTCATTCAACCTTGTAATAAACCTATGTATAAATTGCAATATGCCTTGTAACCTGTGTAACTTCTTCAGGTTTTCTAATGGTGCTAAGTTGGTGATAGCCTTAACCTTGTTAGGGTCTACATGTATATCTACTTCTGACAAAACAAAGCCTAACATGTGACTAGTTTTTATACCAAAGACACATTTTTTGGGATTAAACCTAAGGTCATATCTAAGGCACCATTTGAGGACACGGTCCAAGTCATCTGCATGATCATGAGCTACTTTAGACTTAATTGCTATGTCATTAACATAATCATTGTGCAAGTCTAATAGATAGTCATTAAAGATGTACATCATTATACGTGGATATATCTGCTTCTAACACAACAAAGCCTAGCATGTGACTAGTTTTTACACCAAAGACACACTTTTTGGGATTAAGCCTAAGGTCATATCTAAGGCACCATTTGAGGACATGGTCCAAGTCATCTACATGATCATGAGCTACTTTGGACTTAACTGATATGTCATTAACATAGTCATTGTGCAAGTCTAATAGATAGTCATTAAATATGTACATCATTATGCGTGGATATATCTGCTTCTAACACAACAAAGCCTGACATGTGACTAGTTTTTACACCAAAGACACACTTTTTGGGATTAAGCCTAAGGTCATATCTAAGGCACCATTTGAGGACATGGTCCAAGTCATCTGCATGATCATGAGCTACTTTGGACTTAACTGATATGTCATTAACATAGTCATTGTGCAAGTCTAATAGATAGTCATTAAAGATGTACATCATTATCCGTTGATACATTTCTTCTATTTTCTTTAGTCTAAAAGGCATCATTGTGTAACAAAATATACCCTAGGGGATCATGAAAGTAGTGCTAAGTTGGTGCTTTGGGTTGATTTGAATTTGGTTGTACCCTAAGAACCTATCCATAAAGGACAACAAGGCATGACCAACCATAGTATTGATGAGTTGGTCAATACTAGGCAATGGGAAATCATCCTTAATAGTTTCCTTGTTTAGGTACCAGAAGTCTATGCAAATGCATATACTTCCATTTTTTCTTGGGAACAACAACAATGTTTGAAACCCAGTCATTGTAGTCACTTTCCCAGATGAAACCAGCTTTGTAAAGCTTAGTGAGCTCATCTCAAATGGTCAACTTGACCTCAGGCTTGACTTTGTGAGCTTTTTGTTTAACTGGCTTGACACAAGGATCTAGAATAATGTTATGTTGTATTATACGAGGGTCTAAGCTTGGCATGTCCTCATAGGACCATGCAAATGCCTTGACATTATCACTAAGGACTTTAGAGATGATTTTTTGGATTTGAGGCTCTAACAAGAAACTAAGTTTTAATGTTTTCACCTCATCTTTATATGTTATTACAAGGACTTCTATGAGGGGATCCTTAGTTACATCACCTGCTTCTAAGTCTAGAGCTCAAACTAGATGTTCCAACTAGTCTAGCAATGTCTCTAGGGATGCCACATTTTTGTCATAAATAAGTGGTTTGAAGTCCAAGAGTTTTATGTTTATGCATCTTATGGATCTACCATAAGGTCTAGTCAAGGCTAAGGGTGAATGAAGACTCTCGTATGCATTCATTTTTACAATCTTGTTCAAGAGATCCTACAAAATAGCCAGAAAGAAAGTCTAGTGGCACTTATCTTAATAAAGTAAAATGCATGAAATAAGGAGAACAATGCTATGAAAACTTAACTACATGTGCAATACGTAAAGGAATTTTTGGCGGCCTCGGTTGGCCATAAAATTTCTAGTTTAAGGTCATAGCGAATCATAGATTATGTGTGGGACATAGGTTTAAGCAAAGATTAAAAGGTTTGAAACATGGGATCGAGCTAAATGTTTATTGGGCAATAAAAAAATGCAAAAAATTTTCCTAAGTATAAGAAGCTAGAAAAGTTGCAAAATTTTTCTAACTCTGGGTGCTATGCTCATTCTACGTTATGCATGGGACACAAGACATTCTATGTTACATGAAAAACATGGAACATCTTGGAAGGATGACATGATCTTTGACCCTAAAGGTTATAAATAGAGGTTTTACCATGGTAAAATTTTCATTTTCACATTAGAGCCAACAATCATTTGAGCGTAGCGTAGTCAAGGCAAAGCGTAGCAATGATAGAGGGAAGATAGAGAATAGCAACTATAGATGTCACATTGAAGTAAATGCAAACACCTTGGTCTTACCAACATTGATGAAGGTGAGCATACCTTGCAACACCTTCCCAAGGTGTGCATTGAGGACTGCTAAGAGATGTTGTTGGCCAGGTAAGCTATCATGCTCTACTCTTGTGATCTTATTCTTTCTTTGCTTTCCTATGTGTTCTTGGGATTTTTTTTGGTTTTTTGGGTTTTGAGGGTAGCTTGCCCTGGGCAAGGACCATCACCACCATTGTGGCTAGGGAGGAAGTGCACATGCTACATCTAACTTTATTTTTCCCCTTTTTTCTATTTTTTGTATCTAGGGTTTGTGGGTTTCCTACACCACGGAGCAAGGGTTTCCTAGCGTAACATGAATTTTTTTGTCTTGGCATCAAATTTCATGGCACTAGACATGGGTTTCCATACATCCAACACCATTGAATGAGGGTTTTCTACAGTGTCCCACACTGTGGGATGGAACATGATTTTATTGACATCCCATGTCATGATGTAGAACAAGGGTTTCATAGGCATCCCACACCATAATGTGCAACAAGGGTTTTAGTGCCCTGTGCCACAACATGGAATAGAGGCTTTTTGCATGTCCCATGCTACAATGTGAGATAAGGATTTTAGTGTCCCATACTGTGACATCGAACAAAGGTTTTTTGGACATTTCGAGCTATGGTAAGGGACAAGACTCTACCAAGGTGGCCCAGGGTCATGTTCGTCATGCTCGGGTGTCCCTAAGAGCATGAAAAAATATTAGAAATTTTTTTTAACTACTACACTCAACACTTAGAAAATTTTTATAGCTTGACAATTGTTATGCTTGAAAATTTTTACAGTTTGGCAATTGTTATGCTCCACAAGTAGCGTAGCCAACACTTAAGAAAATTTGAAAAAATTTTGTCAAATGTTATGCTTTACAAGGAGCATCACTAACACTTAGAAATTTTGGGGGTTTGAAAACATCATGCTTTGTGGGGAGCATGACCAACAAAAAAAAATGATGCTTTTTTTAAAATTATAACACTTAGGAAAAATGTAAGTGTTGGTGCTATGCCCCATTGGAAATTAGGCACCTTCGTTGGGGATGCCAACGTTCCTTCCCCATGGGGCCTAGGAGAAAGTTAATTATGTTGCATGTAATTAATTTTTTATTTTATTTTATTTTATTTTATGTATTTTCTATATTTTTTCCTAATGCTAACATTTTCATCTTACTACTACTATGGCATTGCAGGATCTTGCTAAAACTTGTTCTCATCATGGTCAAACTAGTGGGGATTTTATGTTGCATGAGCAATCTAGTGGCGAATGTTCCCATACAAAATGCACGTGTGGGACACTAGGTAGTCTGGTTTTGGTCAGGTGCATGGGAATTCTTAGAATTCTTACTCTACTACTTTAGGGTAATCATGTGGTCACACTTGTTGGCCAAAGTAGCAGATGTCATAGTTGAGACATTATTGCCTGGGGTGAAATAAGGCATTTTGAAGTTTATGTCTGATGAACCTACTGAAAATGAAGGGGAAAGGAGCTTGTGCTAGCACCAAAAAGGCCTCAAAATCTTTTCTTGGATCTGGGAAATTCCTGGGTTCCAATGCTACAACAAATACAACACTATATTTCTTTCTCAACGCCTACACACCATTTTTCAAAACCCACTTGGGATAGTTTATTATGCTAGAGGGTGAGCCGTGTTTTGATTTTTTTACACTGCCTATTATTTCATGACTTAGAGTGCTAACTATTTTTTTTCCATTGTCAAGTTTTTCGTTAATACAAACAACCTCCATGATGAAGAGGGGATACTAAACTTGATCCAAATGATCCTATAGGAATTCACATCTGCTAATAATATGCATGTTGGAGTGAGAAGGCAAGTTGGGGTAGATTTGGTAGAATACCAAAGTAGGTATTCCAAATCTTATGAGAGATGTCAGAATCTCAACTGGTTTGATGTTGATTGGGCATCCTAGATATAGAGTATATAGGAGGTTTTAGTTCCACTATACTGTTCTGCACATCATTTGTGCCATGTAAGTTATATCACCTATTTACTTTCATGCAATTTTGATTTTATATTTTCATCATGTTGTTGATTCTACTTTTGCTTATTATAGCCATAGCTAAGTCCAAAGAGGTTACAGTGGTTACTTCAGGATGCACTAAGGCCACTCTTCTCTTCAAGTATGGTGAAGTAGCATTGGTTATGCTATGAGGCCCCAATGGGGGTAGCCCAAAATCTTCAGTGAGCTAGGCTCATGGACCTTTTCTTGGCTATGAACTCAAACATCCCAATGGTTGAGATGATAGCACTAGTTGACTCATTCACCGAGAGTGCTAACTACTTCCACACATTAGTTCATAATGTGCAGGTGGTCTTCGAGATCACGGATGACCTCTTCTTCGATCTCTTCGGCATCTCCTCTAATGGTCTAGTGGTAGCAGAGAAGACTGATAAGGACTTAGATCACAAAGGGGACATTGAAGAGTGGCTAGGTACTAAAAAGGGCCACAAGGATATACCCATGAAGATGGTGGAATTACCTATGATCCAACACCTCTATCTTGTCTTCCCAAGGAAACTTCCTTGGGGTGGAGCAAGCTTGCGTTATGAGGGATGTTATAGAGGAGGAGAAATAGTATAATTGGGCCAACTACCTTATTAATGGCCTATGGACTGAAATTGTCAAACTGTGTGGAAACCTCTAGGGATTATCTGACATGCATTTATCCCTTCTTTGTAGCATTCTTACAAAGGTTTGCGGAACTCTTGGTGGTCCATAAGAATGGGCCATGGATGGTGCAAGATCACACCTAAATCTATAAACTGTGGATCCGCCAATTGTTTTGCACAACATGGTCATAGGACTCTAGATAGGCTATTGGCAAGTCATTCTCATTGATGACCAAAGGCAATGTGGGGTAATCCTACCACACATGTGATAGTGCTAGGGAGGCTTCACCAATGAACACCAATAATGTAGCAAGAGAGGCATGACTCATCTATGAAATGGTGATGTCAAAAATGCAAATCAAGAAGACCCACCCTATGGAGGAGCCTGCTTGTGAAGTTGAGGAGAGGGGCAACAAGTTACAGTTCAAGCTTCATGACGTGCGATCGAAACTAGCCAGTAAGTATGCATTTCTTAGCATCATGCTTTTTTCTTGAATTTATTATTAGACATTCTAACTTAAATTTCTACAATGTAGGTAAAATGGACCCTACAATAGAAGAGCCCTTAGAGGATGATGTCCCTCAACCCTAGGGAAACATGGAAAATGAGGATGATCAAGAAGCCACCGAAGTGTTAAGGCAAGTTGAAGAAGAGTGGTTGAAATTTAAGGATAGTGAGTTTGATCATTTGTTCAAACTCATCCTTAAATTGATGATCCCCTCGCTCTCATCCTTGAGGGATTTTTGGGTACGAGCTTTGCACCACCATCTTCATTATGTTTTTCCCTCTTATTCTCTTTTATATATATATATATATATTATTACTTTTATATTTTTTATTTTTGTGCTTTTTTTTAATGGTCATAAAATGATTTGTGTTATGGTAGACAATGATTCTACTAAGCACCCAAAATCAACAGCTACTTTTTGCACATGATTGTGGGTAGAAACTCCAGATAAGTTTGCCTTTATTAAAGGCGTAGTGGATGATATGATTGACCTCCTTAAATAGATAGACCCTAAGATGGGTATGTTTATTTACTATCATTACCTATTCTCCTCCTCTCTTTTTTTTATTTGATTTTTTGTTTGTTTGTCTTATGATAAATGTTTCACAACTTGTTATTGGGATAATAGGCTCATGACTCAAATGGGATCCAAATAGAGTGGTCTAGGTTGATGTTGTACCTAAGTTCCCTCTTGAGGTGGAGTAGGTGCCTTGTTGTGTATATGAAAAGTCATGAAAGTGCACACTACACTTTGCACAAGCATTTTGGAAGTGTAGGCATGTAAATGAGGAGCTATGGAAGTAGGTACAAGAGCTTTAGAAATAGAAGGTGAACTAGGTGACTAGGATGGAAGACCTATAGTTGTGTTATGACTTCTTGGAAGCCAAAAAAAACCAGATCATAGCTGGCACATGGCTATGATTGATTACACTAGGTACTGGTCAGCTATTCAGGGTAAGAATGAGGCTACCCACAATGTTATCGAACAACAGTTGTAGATGGACCTCTTGGTTAGGAAAAGCCAAGATTGAAAGGATTAAAGTGCAAAATTTTATAAATGGGGATAAACCCAAAAGAACCACAAACATCATTATAATCTAGAACATGAAACCTACCATAAGAAGTATATAGGGATGAATCTATGGAGCACCAATGTCAAGAGATATTCCTTAACGCCATTGGTGCAAAGCAATCTTACAAAATGTTCATGAGCCATGTAGTGGTTAGTGAGTCCCTAGAGAGAGAGATCACTATTCCTTCTAGAGAGGTTACTTCTACAAAAGTTTTACTAGGGCCACCCACATGAATAGCCATGGAGAAAGGGAAAACCCTCATGGCCATAAATTTAGGTGAGAAGGGTTGGACACACATGCCAAAGGACAAAATCCTTTGATGGTTAGAGGCTGAGCTATATAGGATACCCCTAGACATGGATAAAGGTCCATCTCAGGTTGGCTTAATCTACTTTATCATTGTCTATTTCATTATAATTTTGCACATTATCTCAATTATTGACTGATTTATTATTTCATTTCTGTTTGACATAGGCTCCAAGCAAGGGTGTGGGACCTTGTGGAGCAGCGGATAGAGACAAAGGGGAAGAGCCCTAACTTTCCATCACAAAATACAAAAAAAAAATGTTTAGAATGTAGCCTACTATTGGACAATTTGATGTAGTTTTGAACATTTCATTTTGTTGATATAATTTTGGACTATATATTTTATTGATGATTTAATGAAAGATATGACAATTATTTGCTTCTCATTTTGTCATTTTAACTTATGATTCAATTGATATTGTCATGATTTTAACTTAAGGTTTTAGTTGATGTAATTAGGCCCCTTTTGGACCCCATGCCAATTTAAGGCGATGGTGGTAGGGCCATCATGTGAAAGGAAATTAGTTGCTAGTTTAAGGCCTTGGAAGGCTGTGCGATAGTTTAACGCCTTTTCGGACCTTGTTTTTTTTTCTAGAGAAAGCTAAACAAAATCGTAACTAATGAAAGATGCAAACAGAATGCAAACTATAACTATATAAACAAAGGAATAAGAGACAAGTTAGATAGGCAAGAAAATTAGGGGCATGCCCTAGTTGCACAGATGCTTCCTAACCAGATGTAGGTTAAGTGGTGCATAAGGCCTAGAAGGCATTAGAAGGTACTCCCCAAGGCCATCATCTACTATGGAAAAGGGCAATTCTGCCCATAGGGCTTCCTCATGGAGCTCACTTATCTCACTTGTTTACTTGATATTGGCCAAAAAACATCAACTTTCATTGTAAAAAAGTGGTGTATCTTTGGAGATCTCTACCTCCAACCCTTGTTTGGTGTTTATGTTGTTGATGGTTAGAGGGTCTACATTGTCACCAAAGATTACCACCTTTCCACTTTCGTAAGGTAAGTGGATCTCTTGGTGGATGGGTGAAGAAATGACCCGTAGCTAGGCTAACTAGGATCTCCTTAGGATTAGGTTGAATTCAGGCATCTATTCAACCACGATGAACTTAGAATTAGTGGGGAATTACTCCCCTATTACAAAATCAATTGTGACTATCCCCTTGATAACTATACATGCTTAATTAAAGGATTTCAAACATGTCATTATTGTTGGCCTAATTTGATCCACCAGACCCAACTTATCGACAACAGGGAATGGGATAACATTGGTTGTTATCCCATCATCTATGTGCACCCTATGAATCTTATACTAATCCATGAAAATCATTATGAACATAGGTGTAGTGGTCACTTGATCCTTTTTAGAGTCAGTTTTGATTGCTTCATCACAAAAGGTTAAGAGTGTTAACCTTGGCTCTTTGGTTGTAGGTAGAAGCATTATGGCATGGATAGCCTTTTCATCTACTAGCACGTCTTTCTTAACAAGAATAGATGCCATTATATGAACCAAGGCTTTACAATGAGTGGGGGAGGTCATGATCAAATTGTATAGGCTCAATGTTATGTTTTTCTATTTTAGATCCTGTTTGACTTGTGTGAGCACATCTAGAAAATCTTTTCCACCATCTGTTTTTTTGGTAGTCTTTACCTCCTTCATACATCCTAAGAGATGGATTTCTTGAGGAGGAGATTTTTTCTTTTGCTAAGCCATGGGCCTTCAAGCCTCAGTGTTTGTCTATTGAGTGTGCTTGTCTGTGTTGGTGGCCTAAGACAATGAGGCCATAGGAATGGTTGACAATGACATAGGCTTAGGGAAACCTAGCTCCATGTATTTCCTAACCATCTTATTAGCTAGGTGGTCATCATGTCTCCTTGGGAAAGCAAGTTATGATGTAGTCCCCACCACCAGACCCTAAGCAAGTGGGGGGTTTGCATGCTTTGGTGCCCTAACCACAAAAAGTATCTAGGCTATAATTGTTACGATGTGCTATCGGGCCCTAACCACAAAGGGTGTTATGGGTGCTTGAGGTGGTGCCTTGATGACAAAGGAAGCCTGTGGCCTAGTTGATGTTGAGACCTCAATGTCACCAAGGGGCACATGAACCACAAATAGTTCATGTGTCAGCTTTGCATCATCATCAATGTTAATAGCATTAATAATGTAACCTACACCACTAGCATTTAATGAATCCTTATAAACTTTCATGGACTGGTTCTCCGACCAGACATGATTACTTTCATCAAGGACTAGCTTACCTTGATCTATCATGCGTTGAATGTAATCCTTCAATACTAAACAATAATTCATGTCATGGCAATGCAGCTGATGGTAGTTACAAAACCAATCCAATCTAAAGTTTTTAAGTATCATAGGCTCATTTGGCATTGCCATGGAAGGGTTTTTAAGGACTTCATAGTACTTCTCATGGTGCTTTCATTCATCTTTTGATATTTTTTTGTGCTAAATGCACCTAGCACTAAGCATTTGATCCAATAGCTCTAATAGCTTGATTGGCAAAGGGGTGTACTTTAAGTAATCCTTGTGCTCAAAGTTTGGCCTTCAGGGAGCTTGCCCCATGGCTACTAATGATGTAGGTTGGTTGTTTTCCACATTTCTAGAACTCAATGCTTTGTTTTTATTAGGAAGGGCTTTACATGCTTTAGCCACTAGCTTGTTGTTGTTCGGTTTGGCTCATTAGCCATAGCTGCCACGATCGTTGTGGCTTTTCCCTTTTCTTTGTCTTCCTTTGCATGCACATTTTTGTAGGCTACGTAAGCTGGCTCCCTATTGGCTTCTGCCATGTCTTGTATGCTCTTTGTTTGGGCAAAAGCTTGGCTAAGAGAATGTGTGGCTAAGTAGTATAGCTTCAATTTGATGAATTGTTCGCTATGCCTTTGAAAATAGCTAGTAGGTGGGTTTCAACTATGGGTTCATGAATCTCGTTAAGGGAGGCACTCTAATGTTATACAAATTTTTGCACTAGTTTTAGTGCTTCTTATTTAACATTCATTAGCTAGTCTAGCATGGCTTTAGGCTTCAAGTTGTACTTGAACCGAGGTACGAATTAGCTCTAGGGAGCACACGATACTAGTTAAGAGCTTTGCTAGTCAGAGACATGGTGAAAACATAGATGATGGCATGTGGCCATGCTTGCAATAATAGGCACATAGAACAAAAAGTTACTGAATGTTGGGGTTACGCTCATCATTATATTTTGTGAATTGGGGGAGTTAGACCTCAAGAGGTAGTGTTAGTGGAGGAACTATAGAGCTAATGGAATCATCTTGGTAGAATTCCATTACAAGGACCATTTCCAAGTTGGCTACTTTAAACTGCATGACCTCCTTTGTGAGAGTTTGGATAAGTTGGAACACCTAGTTCAAACTCAGAGATGTTGTAGAGGGTTGCATCAATTGTGCCACTGGTGGTGCAGTTGAAGCTACCCACAGCCTTGTTGTGGGCTATGCCACCACATGTGACACTTGGTAAGTTTTTTGTTGTGTGTATTGTAGCATGTGTAACAATTTTATAGTGGGTATAGATGTTGCAGCCCACCGCACAGTTGAGGCTAGGGCTATTATTGGTCCTAGAATTGAGGTGGCTGGGATAATAGAAATGTGACTAGTCTGGGGCTGTGATATGGGCATGGTGTGTACATATGGTAGTGTTGGCATCATAGATGCTGGCTATGAAGGCTAAAAAAACTACAAAGAAATAACAAAAGGGAAGGAGGCAGAAGGTTCTACATTTTTTTGCATAGACACGACTTGGTGGCTAACTACCACTGATGAATACTTAGGCTATGGAAGTGTCATAGCTACCTCAAAGAAGGTAGAGGATTGTGATTGGTGTAGCATTAATATGTGAGTAGGCAGTTGGGCTGAGATGTAGAACGAGACATCACCATCAAAGTGGGATTCAAACTCTTCATGCCCATCCTACAAGGTTTCATCATAGTTTGATGCTACATCCTGCTCTCTTGACATGCTCTCATGACAAGTTGGTGCAAGATCCACTTGAAGTTTTTAGTGAGCGGTATGACTGCATCAAGGGTGGGAATGAACTACCTTCCATTTTGATGGATGATCTCAAAATTGCACTTTGCTTCCATCTCTTGACAATCCAATGACAGGCCCTCCTAAAGCTTAGTGCACAGGAAGTTGTACTGTTCATCATCGAGCACCCTATGTTTGGGAAATTGGTGTCCTAGTCTGAGAGACTATCATTGAGGTTGCATCAGGCTAGGTGATTGCTCAACTTCTCCCACATGTTGAATGGGGTGAGCAAACTCCAAGCTCAAGGCAGCAACTAAGGTGTTAATAGGGTTCATTTTGCCATGTAGGAGAGACATGAGAAAAGAGGATGCTTGCAAAAAATGTTTAAGTATTGAAAAATTTAAAATAAAATGGTTGAGTATGAAAATTATAAAAGATAGACTAAAAATAACTAAGTCTAGGAATGTTAAAAAATATGGCTATCTATGATGTTACACTTGTTACACTCTAAGGGACTATTATGCTCATAGGGTTGTCATGCTCTACATACCACTTAGAGCTTAACGTGATGGACACAATTTGGGCTTTATGTCCTATGGGGTTCTATGGGAATCATCAATTGGGACCAATCTACATCAACCAAAATGTAGACAACTCCTACACTAGCCTATGATCCAACTATTGCAGTGGTAGGTCCACAAGGGTGTTATGTCTATGCTAGCTTGCCACTAGTGACGAGGGTGCAAAAAGCATGTGGGATTATCCTTGAGCATAGAAGGAATGGAAGGCCCTCCTTCTAGCACCAAAAACTATGACATCCAAAAACATTGATGACTAGAACACCGAGAGGTTCATGGGTGTATAGCCTAACCCCAAATCCATGCAAGGGCTATGCTAGGAAAAATGGAAATGAGGTGCCCTGAATGGTCTAGTCGATCAGATAGGGACTTATGTGATGTAAAAATAACTGTTTGTAAATGAGTTTATGGAGCATTATGCATGGAAGCTAGGACAACAAGCAAGAGGGTAGCATAGAGTCTTAACCCAAAAAATAATGACTTAAGCATGCAAATACATACTCACAATAGAGAAATGCAAGAGTTATGCTAAAAATTTGAAATAAATGCTAAAAAAATGGAACAAAAGTTTGGGAGTAGATAAATGCACCACCCTAAAGCTAAGGAGCATATCTTTTGATTGAACAAGATGTGAAAATGATGCATGGCATCAAACAGGCATAGTGGTAGCATAACAACATAGTCATAGTCTTTGGGACATTAAGGACATGGCACTAGTAGCTACAGGGGAGGTTGAAGCTATGGGGTTGACCATTGTCACACTTTGCAGGTGTAAGGGAATACTGTGTTGCAGTACTTGCCAAGGTGTGAAGCTCAAGTGCTCAAGTGCAAGAGTAGTAGAGATGCTAGGAATGCTCAAATGCTCAATGCTCTTATGATTTTCTAACCCCTAAAATGCTGATCATCAGGGTATTTATAGGGCTAGGTTTGATGTGACATGGAGATTGGATGCCATGTGGCATAGGTGCCACATGGCACAATTGTAGATAGGTCATGTTGACATGTTACGCTCTTTGTAACAAAGTGTTATGCTCTATAGGATAGGAAAAGGAATCTAGAGACTATCAAACTATGACTACACTACTTGGACTGCATGTGATAGAGTCTAAGAGACTGCCATGTACCTACAAATAGTTTCAAAACAATGCAACTTTGATACTACACTCTGGGACTATGTCTTGCCCTTTGTTCGAGTAGAGTCAAGTGTAGGGACAATTTTGGGAATTAATGGGGGATGCAAATGACATGCAAATTGCTGATCTTGGCCATAGGAGGGATGTTAGAGCTAAGATGAAGGTCGATGCTAAGTTCTGGAAGCTTCTAGAGGCTTTCAAAGGCATTTTCCTAGTGTCAAGCTGGCTACATTACATAGCGTAGCAAAGCATAGCATGAACATTAGGTGAAATTTTGCAAATTTTGACCTGCCAGACCTGTTACTTTATCTATGCTGCACAACATAGCAGAGTGTAGCATGAGTACTATGATAAATTTTGACAAACGTTTTAATGTTTCTTCATGGCATGTTGACCATGCTCTAGGGTGTAGTAGGATAGGTAGCCTCAGAAGTTAGAAAATTGCCAAATGCATCTTCCATATTGGGCTAGCTTGATAGATTCTTATCCAACAATTATGTAAAATTTGGCTCTAAAACCTATGTCAAGCTTGCTACGCTATGCAGCATAGTAGATCATGACACTTCAAGAGATTGAAAATTTTTTGAACTATTTTTTCTATCCTAAGCACTTTTGACAAACTCTAGCTTGGTACATGGGTGAACTAGCAATTAGGACATGTGTCAAGCTAGGTACGCCAGAGAGAATAGTGAGCTTGACAATCTAAGAGATAAAAAATTTGCCAAATTTTTTGGTCCATCCTAAGAAACCCTTGACCACTTCTAGCTTGACATTTGTGTAGACTGGCCATGGAAGTGTGTGCTATGTTGGCCGTCCTGGGGAGCATGACACTAGACAAATCTACCATTGAACTACAAGAGCCTAAAATTCATGGTGTTTCACCTAGATAAATAGCTCTCTCTTGCACCATTTAGTCATCTCCTCCATCAGGCACTTTAGGTGTGCCTCCTAATTAGCCTTATATTATCTTTTATGATCCTTTTATGTTTTACCCCACTCTAGGACCCATGCACTATAGACTTTCTAGTCCTAGGCTTTTTGGTAGCTAAGATCCATCTACATCTAGTGCTCTACCATCTCTCATGAAAGTGCCACCTTGTTGTGGATGGCACTCCAATAGTAGGCCCATGTGATCTCTTTGGTTCACAAGTTCTCTAAGTTAGCCACTTGGGCTTCCACAAAGGTCTTATGATCCTAGAGATCTCTAATAGTCTCAGCCTCTCACTAAATCTCCTCCCTTAGGGCCACAACTTACTCCCATAGGGATTTGTTGGACCTCTTAAACTTCCATGAAATTTTTGTACATAAAACTACAAGATCACTAGCAGTTTTGTACAACTTTAAGGGTACATTTTGGACATTAGAAAGAAGCTTCAATAGGGAGTCGAACTCAATGACTCAGCTAGGGTCCCAGTCTACTAATGGCATTGCAAACAACTCGTAATCGTAAAATACAATCATAAGCATAGTTCACATCCTAAGATAGTCATAACCTAAATACAACATATATCATAGCAAAATGACCAAGGCAAACAGAGTTTAGTTCTTACTGATCTCAAGTGCAACCTGTTTCAACTATTCGATGATGTCCTTGACCATCCCATGCATGAACTCCACCATTTCTAGGACCTCTACCCATGGTTTCATGTGAAACATAGGGACAAGGGCCTTTACTAGTTACTTAGAGACTACTACAAGTATAATAATCATTAAATGGTTAGAAAGAAAAACAAACATAAAACCATAAAAAATAACAAGTAACATTAAGGTGTGTGCATACTTAGCTCCTCCTCTTTCTCCTTTGGGATGAAGATGAATGATGCACCTAGTAATGGCTCACTAAACAAGGTGTCTAGGTCATCTATATCAATGTTGGTCAATCCTTTAGCCTCATGCTACTATAGGATTACCTCCTCTGCATGCCTTTATTCCTCCATAGCCACAACAATGGAATGTCTTTGTTCCCGCTCTACTACTATGACTGCACATCTTTGTGCTTCCTCCGTAGTGGCAACTTGGGTTACCATAGCCTAATGTTTATCTACAACTATAAGCCATAAAACAAGTTCACATATGATAGAACAACATAGCCATAGAACATAGCATAACTAAACATTAAAACATAGTAAGAAACATTGATAACTACCTAATGTACCCTCTTAAACCTCAACTTAAGCTTCTTCATGGCAAGCTACTCCATTGGTGGTGGTGCTTTCTCTATGGCCTATTTGAGCTTGGCTCTGGTTGTCCCATCAACCTTAGAGTAAAACTCTCCTGCTCACATGATGTTAGTGGGCCCTATGAGATGCTCCTCCCCCATGATATTAGGGGATTTGTACCTCCTACCACCAAGTCCCTTAGTGATAATAGACAACGAGTTATCCATATCATCTAGTGCTTATGGGCCTCCATGATTAGATAAATGTGCTTTATTCAAGGCCTAGAAAGCTAGTTTGCATCTTGGACCACCCATCACCCATTCCTCCACACCACCAAGAACTCCATAATCTACAAATAATCTACAAAAAATACATAATGTAAATGGATGATTAAAGGTATTGTTACAGAGTTTGGAAATCTCCTCCTAAAGGCTAGTAGCTAAGGAAGTAGCCCGATTGAACCTGGTACACTCCATTAGGACCTTCTTAAAGGTTCACTCCTATATGATTTTGATTACCTTCTTTTGTGATAATATCTTAAAAAAGGCATGGGATCTAAACAAAGCATAAGATGCCTTTGCTTCAAAATTTGTGAAACTATCTAGAAAAAGCCCAAAGTGACCCTTACTAGCATTGGACCACTTCAAAACCTCCTCATGATGGCATGTTTCCTTCACTAGTCTAGTGACAACTTTTTTTTAGCCAATAGGCATACCAAAAAAATCATAAAAGGTGGCCTTATAGATGGGTATGATGATTGGCACATCTTGAACCATAGTGTTGAAATGATTGGCTCTTGTGTTAAAGGAGTTAATGATGTTTAGCATATCTAAAATGGGGATGGATGGGATAGGTGCCATGAAAACGTCAAGAAAACCCACATACTCAATATTTACTTGAATGTACCTAGGCACATGTCCCCTCAACCACTGCTATGTTGGTATCACCTCAATAAATTTCAGGATGAGGGTATCCTCATGATCTCCTAAAACGGGTAAGGTGACATTGAAAGAAGTGGAGGATCCTAAAAGGCAACAAGAAACATTTAGCATTGGCATAGGCACATCTAACCCAAGTTAAAATGGTAGAGCACTTAAAATCTTAATAGCCATGAAAACATTATACATTATAATCCTTGTTCTCATCCTTCTTCTTCTTACTCAACAAAGCTCATGTGGGGGTTCCAGTGATAATGCCTTTATCTCTAATGCTTTTGGGGGGCCACCCACTAGTTGTGTGCTTTTTTCGTAGCTACACACTTCTTGTAAATAGGATTGAATGTGTTGTTGTATTCATCAAAGTTTCCTCTCAATTATTTGTATACAATAGTTATGATCTTGGGGCCTTTGGTAAACTTACTCAACATGGTTTGTGCCACCACCAAGATTTGATTATTCTTGATCAATCCTTGATAATTAACCCTATACCTACAAGATGTGTGTAAAATTAACAATTTAGGAAATGTGACCAAACTGATAAAGCTGAAACATTAAAAACTTGTAATAATCATGCTTACCCTTGTAGGTGATATATGCTACTTGAAGGATTCTAGAACAAGGTGTGAACACTATGCATCACCATCAAAGTATTTTCAATGTTGTACTAAGAAGTATTTGACATCCTTCAAATGTCCAAAAGGTAACATGTACCAATTGTGTACTTAGTTTCTACTAGTTATCCTATAGCTTAGGTTTCTGGATCATTAGTTATAAACCTAATGATTAGCCTCATAGACCTAGGCCACAAGGTCTCCATTATAAATCCAACCACATTCACAGACAAGTGTGACCACAACATCACACTAAATTTTTGTAGGATGTAGACACAGAATTCCCTTATCCCTGGTCAAAAACATAGTGAACCCCTCTTTAGGACCATGTTCGAAAAATGGGTGTTTGCCTTGGATTGGCTAATGCAATATAGGAGGCCAACCAACTCAACCATGATGAGTATGGGTTTTAGTAGGGCCTTGCATGAGAAACAAAAACATCATTAGTCTCAACACTTAGAATTTCTTAAATTTTTTTTAAAAAAATCCTAGTTGGGAATGTAATTAGCCCCTATAAAACAATCTAAGGTGTTTATTAAAATTTGTTAAGAAATTTGACAACAACATTGTTAAAATTCTTATAGCCTTCACACATTGTAGCCAGAATCATTCCGTAGTCTAAAAACACATTGACAAAAAACAAAATAGCTTTAAAACCTAGAAAATAGCCATAGGAAGATGCTCAATAAAATTTTTAGCTTTTTTGAAATTGAATTTATAACATTGTCAACATCCTAGGACATCCCCAGGAGCATGGGATGTTGACAAGAGAAGTCCTTATGCATGTCAATGCTATTCATCTCCAAGGGATAAATTAATACAACTATGACAAAGCCTAATTTACATGGCCTTAATGAAAAATGCATAAAAGATTCATTACAACTCAAATTTTAGTGATTCACCATTGAAGGAGTCTTGAAATAATAAAATTCATAACCATAACCAAAGGAAGCCAAATACCTTAGCCATTTTTTCACAAAATGTAGCCAAATTCATATAAAAGCAACTATTACCATAAAACCCCCTTTGTGTAGCATTGGTAAAAAGTTCACCAAAAATATGTTTGAACTCCAAATATAGTGATTACACAACCATTTGAAATCTTAAATTGAGTCATACACATGTACAACATAGAGAATTCAATACCCCTACCATTTCTTCAAAAAAATTCATGAATCTACATGAAAGACTAGAAAATGGCACAAACCCTAATTGTACAACCTCTCTAAAATGCTCATAACTCCCTCATTTTAACTTGAAATGAAACAAAACCAAATCCTATTAAAACCTTAAGAATATATCTAAAAGCAAAAAACATCAAAATTTCACAAATTGCAGCCATTTTCTTAATAAAAAATTCATAGCTATGCTTTCTTTTTTGGCAAAAAAAAAACATTAAAAAACACAAAATTTGCAAAAGCTAATTTTCAAATCACATTAAAAAAACCCAAATAATGAAAAAAAATTATGGAGGCATAAAGATCATCAAAATACAAAATAGAATTTAATCCAAATCAAACTTCACCAAAAACTACAACCTAGATCTAAGGAAATTGCTCCACACCTAGACTGGTGAAAAAAGCACATACGAAATAGCAAATCTAATTTTTAAATCAAATCAACCAAGACCTAAATGAAAAAATAACCATAGACATATATAAAGACCATTGAAATAAGAGGTGGAATTTCATTAGAACTCAATTTTAACAAATACTGTAGCATATATCTAAAAAAATAGCGTCTACCCTAGCTAGGAAACCAACCAAAAAATGACCTAGAAACAAAAACAAATGGTTAGGAATAGCCTTCCTTAGGGTGAGCAAGGATGATTCCAAGGCCTATGTAGACCTTGGAGAGAGGGTGAAACCTTGACAATGCTTACTACTTTGGGCATCCATGCTAGGGTGACACTGATGAGCATGGATCCATCATTGATCAAGAGGCATAACATCCATACCCATCCTCTAGTCCTCATCAAGCCCTAATTCAACCCCAAAGTAAGGCCCAGTTAACCTTATACCCTCAAGTCATCCCCGGTAGCCTCAAAACCTTGTCAAACCTAATTGAAAGTGCTCAAAATATTTAGTTCTAGTTTATCCATGTTGAGGAGAGATCCATCCATGCTGCCCAACATGGATCTAGTGTGGATGGATGTAGGGATGACCAAAATTACCAAAATTGATCACCAAGTTGCCATAGTATGACTATAACACCCCTTGCTAGCTTCTCGTAGCATAGATTGGCCAAAATAAACTAGTTTTTACATCTAAACATCTTATCAATGCTAGTGAATCCTCCATCCATGCTACTCAATGTGGATCTAATGTGGATGTTGTACCGCCTGAAATTGTCGGTCTCCGGCTGGAACGGGAAACAGAGACTGCGGGATCATAGGATGAGTGCAGATGACCCCACCTTCGCCTGAGGGCATGCTGGAATGCACGAAGGTAGGGTACCTTGGGTGGTCTGCGCGCGGATCAGACAAGGATTTCCCCGAGCGCCGCCGAAGCATTATACGCTGGGTTATGCGTAAACGGAGCGTGAACAGTGAAACAGGCGTGGACAGTGTAAGCGTAGTTAGGGCGTAAACAGGGTCGGGCGTAAACAGCGTAAACAAATATAGGCATAGCGTAAGCATGTGCAAACGTGAACAACATAAACAGCATAAACGGCGCAAACCAGCGTAAGGTGTAAGCAAATGTAAATAGCGTAAACAGTGGGCGTACACGGACGCAAACGGAGCATGAACGTAAGCAAGCGTAAACGAAGCGTGGGCCAAATTGACATAAAACTGTAAAAGAACTTGCAACAAGCGTAAACAGTGGATTACAGAGTTAAAATATTATGCACCGGTCTAACGCAGTTGTGTAGGGACACAAGGCGGACGTAAAGCCCCAGTGGACGGAGGGATGCAGCCGGTTGACACGGTAGGCGGAGCACTGATTGTGCTCGGCGTACAAGACTTCCAGCGTAAGCGTAAGCGTAAGGGGGTTTCTGCAGCGTAATTTCTCTGAGTCTTCTGGTGAATTTTTGCCGACCTTGTAAATCTGGAAAACTGGGCTATTTATAGGGGTAGGGTTACCAGGAAAATCGGACTGGGAGACACGTTAGACCGGGCGTTTACAATTTAGAAACATGGTATACGCTGGGCGTATACGCTACAACAGGTCAGCGTATACGCTGGGCGTTAACTCGGATGGGTGTTGGCATATACGCTGGGGCGTATACGCTGATGGATGCTGGGCGTACACGCCGGGCGTATACGCCGAAGGACATCCACTTGCTTCAATCCTTGCTCTTCGATGTAATCTTCATGTTGTCATTGGAGATCTTGTCGTCGAGCGTGCGCATCTGCTGTACCAGGGCGTGTACGCCAGAGAGCTGGGCATATACGCTGGAGTGCTGGGCGTATACGCTGGGCGTACACGCTGGCACAACACTTGGTTTAAAACTGGGTGTATACGCCAGCACAACACTTTAGTAAAAACCAGGTGTTTCAATTCTCAGAATTGCCCTGTGTGACTTCAAATGTAGCCAAAGTTGCCTGTGGGTCATGGGGATCTGCTTCTTGTCAGACAGATGCTAAACTCAAAGATTTTTGTGGTGTTTCAGATGCCTTAGGGATATGCAAAATCAAATACATAAACTTAAATAGCCATAAAATGCACTTTGATAGCTTCAATACCCTTCCTTGTTCTTTGGTAGTTGACAATGGTCAATATTTGAGCCAATTTTTACATAGGCAGCCTTTTCCATGTTGGTGAATCTCCCATCCACACTATAGAGTGTGGATCAAGTGTGGATGCCCTAGGGATATGCCAAAAAATCCATGTTATAGCCCAAAACAACCTTAAAAATTTTCCTAGTGACCTTACAACCCCGTCAAAGCCTTCCAAAATCTTCAGATGCCTTAAAGATGACCAAAAATGGCAAAAAGCTATCATCCCCTTCTACTACACATTAGGGCCATGCATCCCAACATGGATAAAAGGGGGGATGACTGCATGAGGTACTAAGGTTCCTTCAAATAGGTGCATTTTGATAGTAAACCTTAAGCTTCCACCCTTGCAATCTCAGTAGCTTCAAGGCCCTATTGAATCCTACCAAAAGTGGTCAAAAACTTGAATCCAAGTTGTTCCATTCTAGAGGGGACCTCATCCATAGTTTCTAGCATGGATCTAACATGGAAAATAGGGGGTAAGGTTAAAAATCATAAGATTTTTACTAAAATTAACATTTGTTAACTTCCTTACTCTCTTAAAGACTCTGGTAGCCAAAACCTAACAAATCCACTCTATTTCATGACCACTCTTGCTTCCACACTAGTAACCCCCCTCATCCATGTTGGCTAGTGTGGATATTGAACGGGTAACCCATGAGAAGCTCATAAACACCTCAAAATGACACAAAATGGTCTTGCATGCACCCTAGAACCCTATTGGAACCTCTCAAGGCCCTCAAACTTTACAAAATTAATAAAAAACTATGAGAAATTGATCTCCTTGAATCCATTTCATTGGATTCACATTGGCTAGTATAGATCTATCATGGATCCAAAGGGGTAAGTTCAAAAACCATCTAGAAATCTTTAAGACTACCAAATTTGGATCCTAGACTTTGACCATGAACACCGACAACCCTAAAGATGTGCATACATGATCAAAACTTATCAAAAACTCTCAAAAATTGATCCCCTTTGATCCTCCATATTGGATCCATGTTGGCCAATATGGACCTAGCATAGATCTAAGGGGGTAGCCTATAAAACTACATAGAAGCCCTCAAAACTTTCAAATTTTCCCTCAAAACCTAGCCCTTGATACTAGCAACCATTAGAGCTAACATGCATGGTTGATTTACTATCAAACCAGTTTAGATCTAACATTGTTGATCTATCCATGCTAGGAAAGGATTGATCCACACTGCCTAGTGTGTATCTAGCATGGATGAATTTCCCTTCCACTTTCAGCAACAGATTGACACTCCCAGATACAAAAAACCTACACCAACAAAGCCTATAATATCATTGCCTCAAGTTTTCAATTATTAAATCTTATTTTTGATCATGAAACATACTAGGAACCCTCATCCATGTTGGATCTATTCTACCTAGTGTGTATAAAGGAGGGTAATCATGCATAAGCCCAAACTAGCTTCAAACATAGCCAAAATTATCCAAAACCCTATAAATTGTTGTTTCTAGCCTCTAGAGCCTGAAAACTTTGGTGATTTATTTCAAAAATCATCATAGAATCAAAAAGCATGAGCATCCCCATTCATCCATGATGTATCCACACTATTTAGCATGAATACTAGTTCTGACTTGATTTAATGTTCATAACTCTTTTAAAATGGCCTCAACACTCAGTTTGGAAGTGCATAGCTATAGAAACATGGTTCTGGCTACAAATTGAATCTTGGTTGACCTCATTATTTCCTAGATCTAGATTATCCACACTAAACCCCCTCCCATCCATGTTGGCTAATGTGGATATAGAGGGCTATAACTTCAAAAATCAAATGACCAATCTTAACAAATCTAGTCCTACATTGCCTTAGGAATGCTCTAGAATCCAAATTTGGATCGTTTGGATGCCATACAATCCATTTTCATTAGTATCCAGATTGGATCTATGGTACCTAGTATGGATCCAGTGTTGGTGGAAGATCTACCTAGGCTTTAATAGGGATTCCTAGGGGTTGAAATTCATGCCAAAACTAGTCTATTTCCTTTCCCACTCTACTACATTGACATGCAAGTCACCAGGAGCCAAACACTATCCAAAATGAGCCTAGGAAATTGTTTGGATATCCCATTCATGGTGAAGGTCATCCCATTGACATTAGCTAGCATGAATCTAGCATAGGTCCAATGTGGATAGCCTAAAAACCTTGCTTTTTAAGCTCAATCAGCCTTGATTGATGCCTAGACTCACCCATGACCCTTATAGCCTAAAACCATGGCCTACTAAGGTCTAAAACTAGTAAAATCTAATCCTTTTTTATCATATTTTGATAAAGATTCATCATATGTATCCCACATTGCCTTATTTGGCCTTGTTTCATCATATTACGACCTATTTTGACCATTGTTGCATTGTTGACCATGTTTGTCCTTAATACTACTTCTATTTCAATGTGTTTGTCTTTAATCTCTACATTATAGCCATGTATAGCCTTGTTTAGCCTTTGATTTGTATTGAATGGTGAGGTTTAGCCTTCCCTAACAACCATTTGGTACCATGTGACCATGGCCCACTAAAGCCTTAAATTGGCATCATGGCCTAGTAGGGCCTTAAATTGGCAAGCTTATAACCTCAATTGATCTTGTTTTATCTTATTATGCTTCAACTTATTTCAAAATTATTTAGCATTTTCTTGATCTTCATTTAGCCTTCATTTTATGTGATTGATCTCTTTGTATCTCCTATAGCCTTATACAACCTTGTTCATCTTTTTTTTGAATTTTATAACATAGGTTTGCATAATTTTATAACATTTTGACATTATTTACTCATCTTTACCTAAGTTCCACTTAATGTACTTATGGTTGATATGTAGGGCTAAAGTATGAATGCCTGGAGTAGATCAATTTGCCTTTAAGCCTAAGTGGGACTTATGGTGATGTAGAATAGTGTATCAACCTTGATTTGCTAGATCTTGAGCCTAAGAGTCTTGTCGACCACATAACCTTGATAGAGAAACCTCTAGAACGCCCAAAAACCTAGTTAAAACCTTTGACCTATAGGCTAGTGACATTACTAGAGACTCTCTTGTTGAGGTTTCTATCATGACACACAATGGTGAGGAGAAAACACTTAAAGTAAGTTCCTCACTAGAGCCTCAATAGGTTGAAGACATCACCAAGGTCCTACAAGAAAACATTAAGGCATTTTCTTGGTCATATGAAGATATGCTAGGTCTAGACTTGTGGATAATACAACATGACATCATACTTGATCTTATCATTAGAGCAATTAAGGAAAATATTCACAAGATTAGATCTAATTTGACCATAGTAGACCATGATGAGATCACAAAGCTATATTGAGCAGGTTTTATTAGGGCTATTGACTAGGTAGAATGGATTTCCAACATAGTGGTAGTCTGCAAGAAGAATGGAAGTATCCTTATCTACATCGATTTCCAAGAATTAAATAAGGCAACCATCAAAGATGACTTTCCTCTGTTTAGTATTTATTAAATTATCAATCCCATAGTTGGGCATGCCTTATTGTCCTTTATGGATGATTTCTCGAGATATAACTAGATTAGGATCAACCTAGAACATCAAATTAACATAACCATCATGAGCTATTGGGGTATCTTTTTCTATACCATGATGTCCTTTGGCATTAAGAATGTAGAAGCAACCTACCAATGAGTCATGATGTATATCTTCAATGATTACATGCTAGGTTTGCTGAAAGATTATGTAGACAATATAGCTATTAAGTCCAAAGTGGCAAAGAATCATGCACATGACCTAGACATTATATTAAAGTAATGCCTTAAGTATGAGGTTAGGCTTAATTCCAAGACTATTTTTTTGGTATCAAGATTGGTCTAGGACCAAAAATGTCAATGGCTAGAATTCCAAGGGGATCGTAGGTGCACAACCTTGATCCCACCTCTGCACAACAACCTTTGCTAGGAAACAGAGGCAGGGCACCCTAACCAATCTTATTGATCGAGTAGGGATTTTGTTGGCTACAACTGGGGTATCAGCCACAACCAAGGAGTGGCATGGTTAGCCAAAAATGCGAGCACTAATGGTGTTCTCAACAATATTAAGGCTAGCTATTCTTGAGCATAGTGGGGTTTCCTAGCATGAGAATGGTGGTGCAAGTATGCAAGAAAATATGTAGAATAGCAAAAAATGTGAATGCAATAATGAATCTCAAGGAAAATGCTTAAAATGCAATGGATTTTGAGAGAAAGAAAGAATGATACCACACCAGATGTAGAGTGTAGCAATTATAACTAAGCTTTGAGGAGGTATGTAGTGTACAAATAGGCACAGTAGTAGCATAGCCATAGTCTCTAAGGTGTCCTAGGGATGAAGACTAACATCCACTACAAGGTCTACATTTGTTGGGTTGGCTACCATGGTGTCTTGCAGTGTTGAGTGGGATGCAAAGGGGTTGCCAAGATGTTGATACACTCTGATGTACTAGGTGCTCAAGGTGCTTTGGGTGCCAAATGATGCTTTGAGATGCTAACTACTACTTGGATTTTGCTAGCAGCCAAATGCTTCAAATTCTTACCACTAGAATGAATTGTCAACCCCTAGAGTGTGGAATGTGGGGGTATTTATAGGCTTAGGGTTAGCATGAAGTGCAGATCAAGTGTCACATGGCAAAGGGGTAGGTGGGGCTACACTAGCCTTTGCTACGCTCCCTCTGGAGCAACTAACGCTACACTCTAGTGTGCTCCAATAGACCTCAAGAGATAGCTAGACCATGGCTATGTTGCCAAAATTTCATGTGCCAAGACCGCAATATACCTACAAATAATAGTGCAATTTTGAGGCTACACTTTGGGACTACGGTCTCCCCTCTTTTTAGTGGGATCCAATGTAGGTACAATTTTGGGACATTAGGGGGGGTTAAAAAAGAGTGTAAGTTGTTGATCCTACTTGTTAGAGGAGTGATGGAGCTAGAATAAAGGCCTTTGATAAGCTCTGGAAGCTTTTGAAGGCAATTCCTTTTTGCTACACTAGCTATGCTTTGGAGTGTACTATAATAGTTAGGCAATTATTGAAGTCCTTTACTGCTATGCTTGTTATGCTAGAGAGCATAGCATGATGGGATAGGGTGTAGCATGGACACTTAGAAAAATCTTACAAAAATTACAGTCCTTATTCATGCTATGCCAAATATGCCTAAGAGCATAGTAGGAGGGGTAGCTTTAGGATTTAAATCTACCAAATGATTCTTCCATGCTAAGCTAGCTTAACAACTTCTAGCTTGGAACTAGCATAGATTGTCCATCTCAGTGTTGCTATGCTTGCTACTCTAGGTATTCTATCAACAGGGATGTAAGAGTAGTAAGGCACTTAGAAAAAATTTCTATAGCTATTATTTGACACTTGGAAAATTTTGTAAATTTGGTTCTATGTTGCATGCTATGCTGGCTATGCTCTAGTGTGTAGCCCCAATAGTGGGATCATGGGCCAAACACTTAGAAAAAATTTTCCTTGAGTTGACACTTAGAAAAATTTGTCAATGCAATGTTGTTACTCAAATTTGGTGGTGTTTCAACCGATAAGATGCTTGGCTTTGTAGTATTCAAAGCAAGAATATGTGTCGATCCTAATTAGGTTAGAGCCATATCTAACTTGGCGATGCCTACTAACCTTAAGGAGCCTCAAGGATTACAAGGCATATTACAATTTATCTATAGGTTTATCACTAGGCTTATGAATAAGTTACAATCCATGCAACACTTGCTTAAGAAAGAAGTTTACTATGAGTGGATGGCTCAATGCTAGAAGGCCTTTGAAAATCTTAACCAAGAGTTGGCACAACTACCGACAGTCTATCCTCCATAAGAGGGTAAATAGTTTTACATCTAACTTACCATCTTTGATAGGTCCATTTCCTCTCTAATCTATCAAAAATGTGATGATGGAGAAGAAATACCAATATACTACCTTAGCCATGAATTGGTTGCCTATGAGACATGATACATTGAAGTTGAGAAGTATTGTCTAGAACTACTCGTCTCATTGAAGATGTGGAGATACTACCTCTTCAAAAGCTAGGTCAACATCATTTGCAAAGATAACGTGCTCAAAGCCATAATGGCCAACATCTATGAGAGTATCCATATAGCCTGATGAAAAGCCATAACTATGGGGTTTAACCTTCATTATGTTTTCCAATCCTCAACAAAGGTTCAAGCTATAGCCATACAACTTAATATTTTGCCTATTGGTGACCATGCAATCATAGAGCCTAAATTTCCTAATGAACACATTAATGGTATTAGCCAACTACTCAAGGATTACGAGGTAGTCATGCACTTTGATGAAACTTCAACTGCCCATGGGGCTAGTGCTACTACCATCATAACATTCTTGTCTGTTGAAATCTAATCCCTCACCTATCATTTTAATTTTTCATGTACGAAAAATATACTAGAGTATGAAGGTTTGATAAGATAGATCATGGTAGCTCATGACCTAGGTATTAAGCACCTAATGATTAAGGAAACTCTCAACTTGTGGTTAACCAAGTAACCAGCGTGTATGCATGTAAAGCTAAACATTTAAAGCCTTACTGGAACTTAGCAAAATAATTGTTACAACAATTTATAGAAGTTGACATCCAACATCAACCCTGAAATGAAAATACAATAGTTAATGCAATTACAACACTAGCCCTTAGTATGACACTTGATGTGTTTATCAAGTTTCCCATCTTAACTATGGGCTTTGTTCTTCCCATCATGAAGAGTGTTGAGGATGCCTTTGTGGCTATGGTTCATGTTGCTCCCACAAGGGAGTGGTATGATGATATCAATTTTTACCTTATGCATGATGAATCTTCACAAGGCCTAACTATTGCTCAAAATGGCACTATACATAAATGATAGAAATAGTATGTGATTAGGTTTACTTCTAAGGCATGTCCCTATATGAATATGGGCCTAAAAATATATGTTATTCATGATACTACAATAAAACATTATATAAATATAATAAGATGAAATGATTTTTTTCTTGAAACTATGTATAATATCTAATTTAGCAAATGTGAATATATATATGTATATATATATATTTATAACTATAATTTATTAAATTACTGATCTACTAGGTGTCCACATGGAACACTAGTATAGAAATGTTTAAGGTGGAACTCATTGAATTTTCTAGTAAATTTGTTACCTTGAAGATCAACTATCTTATAAACATTAGGGGCTACAACCTCAACAACTTGGTATGATCCTAACCACATTTCTGAAAACATAGTTTGAGGACCTTTTTGCCCAGAATCTCTATCTCTTTTCAAAACTAGATCACCTATTTAAAAGGACTTAGTGGAAAAATTTTTATCAAACCATCTTTTAATAATGGTTTCATGATTTCATAAGTTCTCCACTACTTTTAAACATTTAAGTTCAGAATCCCAAAGATCATAGGATCTAGCAATGAGGCTTTCATTTCTGAAAACATAGTTTAAGAACCTTTTTGCCTAGAATCTCTCTCTTTTCAAAACTAGATCACCTATTTGAAAGGACTTAGTGGCAAAATTTTTATCAAACCATATTTTAATAATGGTTTGATAATTTCACAAGTTCTCCACTACTTTTAAAAATTTAATTTTAACATTCCAAAGATCATAGGAGCTAGGAATGAGGCTTTCATTTTTGAAAACATAGTTTGAGGTCCTTTTTGCCCAGAATCTCTATCTCTTTTCAAAACTAGATCACCTATTTGAAAGGACTTAGTGGAAAATTTTCTATCAAACCATATTTTAATAATGGTTTGATGAGCTGACAAGCTCTCCACTACTTTTAAACATTTAAGTTCAACATCCTAAAGTTCATTGGATCTAGCAATGAGGCTTTCATTGGGATTTAGGTAATCCAAGAAGAACTCATAAGTAGGGATTTTCAAGTTGATGGGTGATATAGATTTTTGGCCATAAACTACTTCATAAGGGGTGGTCTTGAAAGATTCTTTATAATGAATACAATTTGCCCATACATCCCATTTTACTTTTTCATGCCAAGATTTTGGATGTCATTAGTCATCTTTTTAACTCCACCTAGAAGATTCTTGTTTGAATATTCTACTAATCTATTTCCTTGGGGGTAATATTTAGTGACACATTCTAGTGCATATGGATGTTCTTATTAGATTATGATAACTTCTTCAAGAAATTTAATAACCTCACGAGATGTAGCTCTTCTAGTTGGTTTGGCTTCTAGCAAATTTGTAGTGTAATGAGTTGCAATTAAAATAAATTTATGTTGTCTTGATGATGGTGAACTAATGGCTTTGATAAATTCAAGAGCTCATTGTACAAAAGGTCTTACTTCAATGATGGGTTGGAGAGGTGCCAAGCCTTGAGGGTCTCTTCCTTTGAACATTTAACACTAGATACAAGTTTTTGATATATTGTAGCCATCAATGGCTATATTTGGCCAATAATAACCAACCCATATAATCTTATGGATTAAAGATCAATGGCCTAATCATGCTTCATCATGTAATATTTTTACCACATCATTGGCTTCTTCTCTATCTAAGCAGCTAAGGTGAAGTTCTTCAAAGTTCTTTTTGAAAAGATTACCATTAATCATGGTAAATTTAGAGCTTCTAGATATTAGTAGTTTATGCAGTACCAATGTAGGTTTGAAGGACAATGATGAAAAGTTAAATAATATTTAAGATCTCCATACCAAGGCTCATTTAACTAATTTGGTGCAAATGGAATTGATTCATTATTTTCAAGTTGTAACACATGTATAGGTATGGGTTTAAGCTCAAATGGAACTTTTGGTTTTTCTAGGGTTGATTCTTGGGCTATTAGTTTGGTTAAACCAATTTCTTTTACTAGTTTTGCTACCTTCCATTGAATGTAATATTCTTGTAACTTCACAATCCATTTGGCTCTTTTTTCTAAGGGATCTTCGAGCTTTGCTAGGTCGACAACAGAAATCTTTGGAGCAATTATGGTAATCTTCAATTTTAAAAGGTAAAATAAAAATTTCATTAGAGCTTTAGCTATTGCATATAGTTGCTTTTCTATAGGAGATTATCTTAACTCATCATCTTTAAGTGGATCAAACATATAAGCAATGGGGAGTTCTTCCTAATTAGCTATCTCTTGAGTTAAAATGCTAGCCATTATATGATCACTTGCAAAGGCATATATAAAGAAATAATTTTCATACTAAGGAGCAACTAAAACAAGAGCTTCAACCATAGCTTTTTTTATAGCTAAGAAAGCATCTCTCATTCAACAATCCATGTAATGTCCTCATCCTTCTTTAGCATTATGTTAAGAGGTCTTACTAGTTCACCAAAGATAGGAATAAAATGCTTGATAAAGTTAATATTCAAAAAGAAAGCTCTTAAATCTTTCTTGGATAAGGGATAAGGAATTTCTAAGATAGCATTAACATGTTTAGGATCAATAGAAATACTTTCTCTTGTCACTATGTGACCAAGGAATTTTCCACCTTGAACACCAAATATATACTTCTTAGTATGTAATGTCATACAATATTATCTACACCTCAAAAATATATTTTTAAGATCTTGAATATGGGTTCCTCTATTGCATGAGAAAACTGTTAAGTTACCTAAATAGATAACTATATTTTTCTTAATCATCCCTTCAAAATTTTTATCCACAACATGTTGAAAAGTTAATCATGCATTCAATAATCCAAAAGGCATTTTGGCATATTGAAATGTCATCCATTTCATTACAAAGGTTGTTTTATGTTGATCTTTCTTGTTCATAAGAATTGGTTGTAACTTGAGTATCCATCTAAGGACAAGTACATTTGTGCATCATTTGCTAATTGAAGTAGCTCTTCAATAAGTGGAAGTGGATAATTATATTTAATGCAAGATACATTAAGATTTCTAAAGTCAATGCATAATCATATTTTTATAGATTTCTTACATACTAGAACTAATTTTGACACCCAACTAGAATGTCTCACTAGATAAATGATTTTAGATTTCAAGAGTTTATCAATCTTCTTCTTTATTAAAGGTTCATTTTTAAGATTGACTTGTCTTAATTTTTTTCTAAAAGGTTTAGTTTCAGGCCTAACTAGTATTATTTGGGTAATGATAAATGGATTCTAAACCTTTAAATATTCATGGGGCAGGGCTAAAACATCATTGAATTCCTTAGCAATGCAATTAACATATCCTTTTTGTCAAAATGTAAATATTTACCTATTTGAATAAGGTATTCTTGGTTTTTATTTTTGATTAAGGAAATTTTGGTTTCCACTAATACTTCCCAATATTTGTGTGGTAGGACTTCAATTTCATTATCCATTTGAACTTTCCTAGCAATTTTTTTGGGTGAAAATTCATTGATAAGGATTGAGTCATTTGAATATGTGAAGCTTCAAGAATCTGATCATAAAACTTCCCTTAACTAGTAAGAAAACAAGTAATTTCATGATCATCATCAAACACTTGTAAAGATAGCACATTATCAAGGATGGAGTAATAATCAATCTTTTCCATGATGATTTTAGAATCCTAAGCTCCATAAGAAAATATAAGATCAAGAACACAAGAAACTTGTGCTAATGCATTAGGAATGTGGTTTTCTTCTCTACAGACATGTTCTAATATGATAAGCTCAAATTCCTTGAATAATTCTAACACATATATCTTGTATTCTCTCATTAAAGGATCCTTATCTTCATAAATATGGTTGATTTGATTCACAAAAAGTTGTGAATCACTGTAAATATTTAACTTTGAAAGATCAAAGTACATAATTTACTTTAGTCAATGGATTAAAACTTCATATCCAATCTTGTTTTTTTTCATGCACTTTGAAATATGAATGGATTTAAGGTTTGGAGCTTCCCTTGGTTCAATTAACATAATTCCAACACTGCATCCTCATTTTGATGAGGCTCCATCAATCCTAAGTATCCATGTATTCAAGTTATTGAAATCTGAAAAGAAAGCTCTTTGATTGATATAAGCATTATTATCATCATAGATTAGATTATCATCTAAGGATTGGGTAGTGAGGATTTCACTAATATCCTGGTCCTTATCAATTATTGGAGGATCACCAAATAGGAAAGTCATTCTATCTTATAGGTGGTAAGGTAGTGTGTCAATGTGAAGTTCAAAAAGTTCCTTATAAGTTTGGTAATAAGATGTGGCATAAGTATGAGTATAGGGATTTATGTTAGGTAAGGAGTCATTAATTGCATCTAAATTTTCATCTAGCTTCTATTCAAAAAAATTAAGATCAATGACTCCCACAAAGTTTACACTTTAATCTCTTAATATGACATGAGATTCATCAGGGCTTGAGATGACCTGGTGATTGAAATGTTCCCTAGGAATTGTTACATGTTCAAATCCTCCTTTGGTTGGAAGAAGGAGTTCTAAGAAATCAAATCTAAAGAAACATCCAAATTGGGCACTGACAGTACATGAAAGCAACATGCCATAAGTAGGTTTCATAGTAACTATTAAGATGTCTATGCGACATGAAAAATTAGGATATTTCTTTAGGAAAGTTTGAATATCTTTAAGCGATGCTACTACATGGACGTTGGGTCCATCAAGTTGGATAACACTTCTTATTTGGGGAATCATTTGTGCTTTTAAATTTTTACATACCTTAACAGGTATTACATTCATAGTAGCTCCTAAATCCATTAGAAAATTATGAGCATTCTTCCTTAGTATAACTAAAGTGGTTAGGAAACAAGGTTGGTTGTTATTTTCCTATTGGTGAAGAATGGATCTATCAAGGATTCTAGCACCTTCTATGAAATGAACTTGGTTTTTATTTGAAGGGGTCTTACCTTTATCTCTAGATTTGGTGATTAATCCATGTATATCTTCTTTTGCTTCCTTAAATTATAAAATTTCATACATGGATATGTTGGCCTTCACCCTTTTCAAATCTTTTCTATGATCATAAGACTTCATCTCACTCCTAGGCTCAAGTTTGTTTTGGTTGGAATGATTATGGATTTGTAATGATGTTTTAGGTTGTGCTTGTTGTTGAAATGTATTATTGTGGTTCTATTTACTAGGAGAGATGTATGTGTTCCCTTTTGGGTTACTAGAGTTGTTTGTCATGTCATACATCTTCCTAAATTATGCATTTTCAAGGGTAGGTTCATTGTTCATGACTTGCTAAAAGGATGCTACTAGTTCATTTTTAGTTTCACTAGGGATTTCTAAAATTAGTGGGCCTTTTTTCTTTTGTTTGTTTTGTAATTATTATGTGATTTCCCCATATAAAGCTTGGAATTAAGGTCAATACTTCTCATAATGTTGTCTAGTGTTATGTAACCTACAATATTTGATAAGAGCTACTTCTCCTAAGTTTTCATTTTCCTTGTTATGTTGATTTCTTATCTTAACATTATTGTGTTTTAGTTAAATCACTTCATTACAAAGCTTTTGTACAATGGTTAAGACTTGATTCATTGGAGGTTGACCCTCAACTTTGGGTAAGTTGAAGTTTTGTGTTATCTCAGGGTTAGGGATAGAAGGTATGGAGAAAGTATTGATAATAGATTGAATTAAGGCCTTCGATTGATCATCATTTAGGCGAATGTGTTGAGGAAATAAAGAATAGGAAGCATTGGTAATTTTAATGTTTAGTAGAGATTTGAGGATTATAGGATTATTTTGAAAAGGATTTAGGACTATTGGAATTTGGAAACCTAAGACAAGATTTTCAAATTGGGATTGTAAAGAATTTGTGAGAATGATTTGTTCAATTTCAACTACTTTGGACATGGTTCCTTGCAAGTTGGTCATATTAGGAATAGATTTGATTATGCATGTCAAGAAAGGATCAATGGTTGATAGGAAAAAGGTTTAGATTCCTTCTGGTTGTGGTTGCATTTTGTTATGAACATACGATAATTGTTGGGGGAACCTTAAATTGTAATTTCTAATTATTTCTTCACTAAGCTTTTGGATGCTAGTAAAGTTACTAAATGCTAAGCGGGGCTAGTAAATTTGTCAAATTAAGAGAGGAAACATGAATTGAAGTTATTGCAAGTTGAGATTGATGAGTTGGAAAGGGTTAAAAACCATTGAGTTTTTGTGCCTCAAAAGGTGGTGACAAAAGACCTACAAGCCACATCATGTTGAATTATGTTGTGGATGCCTAGTAGTGTCTTGAAATTCTAAAGATGTTGATGAACATCATTGTAAGAGGGATCGAAAGAAAGGGAAGTATGTGGAAGAGGTTTTGGAATTGGGTTAAAGTTTTCAAAGTTGAAGGGATTCTTAACCAAAGGTTGGGTAGGAAGGTTTTCCATGTTTAGAGAATGTGAGCGTTTAGATCTAGGTCTTGTAGGAATATGATTTGGAAAATTATTGGCTAGGAAGATTTGTCTTGTTGTTTTCCTAGTTTGAGGCCCAAGAGTTTCACTAGGTTCAACCATAAACTAAGTAGACAAAAAAACATAATTTTCTTTATTTTTAATTTTTTTTTTGGATTTTTTTGATTAAAGTAGGAAGACAATAAAGGAAATCGAAACTAAGGACAAGAGAGCAAAGGAATGAAAGTTGGTTGATGAAAATTGTAATGGTATTCCTCCTTCTAGTGCCAGAGAGGGTGTTTATGTGAAAATTTGGGCCATGAGGCAAACTAATGCACAACACCCCTTAAGGAGCATGATTTGGCAAGGTTGTTACTGTTGGCACATTTTAAGCCATTTCATGGAACAGGAGTTTCAGTCTATTTTAAAAGGAAGAAAAAGAGAATAAAAATATATATAAAGATTCATATGAGTTATACGACGATGAAACACATATTTTATTCTTTTTTAACCTTATACATTGACCAAAGAGTGTAATATTTCAGCATATTATGCGATGCTTATTGGGAAAGGATTTAATTCAACTAGTTACGGACTCAGAATTGGTTCAGCGGTGGTGGTGGATGTGGAAATATACATGGCTTGGTCACACAAGCATATTGACAATACATATTAATAGAGATAGAATCAATCCTGATTTTCACGCAGGCGAGGCCAGATTCAAATTGAAACCAATGAACAGAGATGCCGATATTTGATCCTAATCCTGTAGCAAGAAGAAGCTGTGTACCGTGACAAATAATTTTAGAAACAGAGGCGCATCTTGTGTTATAATGTGGCATAGTTCAGGCATTGGAGAAACATTTTCTAGAAGCTGGAAAGACGGTATGCTTACTCTGAAAGCGGCATTGTGGTTCTTACCAATACAGCAACCAAAAAATGAAATTATGAAAGCTATGCTTGTCAATAAAAAATGTTAAGAACCGCCAAGGATAGCCTCATATTCCTCTTGGGAATTTCGTCAAATGCTTACCACACAAGGTTCATTTTCTCTATTTTGACATACTAATAAATGATGAATCTGTAACCATAACATTTGTGAACCCCAATTTCGCGGCCAGGGCATGTAACAGTAAGTGGTTTAATAGGTTTTGTGAAGTAACAGGTTGCAGCAAAATCCAATATATGAAACAAGGCTAAAACGCAGGCGGTGGATGCAACACTCGGTAACAGATGTGTGAGTAAGTTTTAAGAAAGGGCATCATTCTTCAACAGTACGTGCCGGTAACTGTGTTGCGAACAATGATGCATGGCGGCAACATCATTGACGCTGCGAATGTTGTCGCACTTGCTATGTTTCTGGTATTTCAGTGCCCTAAGTGCCATGTTGGTAGCCATGCTGTGAGAATTAGCAGTGCGGGAAACCAAGCCAAAGGTCCAGATTTTTTTCTTCTACCGTGCCTGCACCTGTGCCTGCGGTTATGGGCGATTATAGGCAGAAAATACTGAGCACTCCCAAGGACAAGGAAGGTGTCTGTTCTCTGCTAGAGACAGATGGTGATTGCAAATGCACCCATACCATTGGCTCTCCAGCAATTGAACACCACACAACGACGATGCCAGATGCAGTGGCAGAGTCTTCTTCCGTGGTGACGGTTAATAACGTTTTTTTGCAGGGTGAGATAATTTGAAATTATTTACCGACAGTTCCAGGCCTGGCGCCTTCACATCCAAACCTAGTATTTTAAGCCATCATAGCAAATTTTATATAGGGAAAATGAAGATAAATTATTTTCTTTTTACTACCACCAATGTCTATTATTGTATTGCCTTTTTACCATCACCTAGTTCATAAAATTACTAGACCCTTAATAGTCATAAATATATATATATAATAAATTTTATTTAAACAAATTAAAATGAGAATAAAAATTATGTGGAGCTATTA
>MNCI01021663.1:1246632-1272155 GCA_015680685.1 Gnetum montanum
TGCATAGACTAGGCAATTGAATGAAATAGGAACTCTCAACAACTCACAGTATTTGGCAAAGTTGGCTGAATCCCTTTAAGATAAGTCATCTATAGTTTCCACATAATGCAATCGTTTCATTTTTCACAACCGCACACCGCAACAGCACACACACATACTCACATTAACTGCTGAGTCTATTTGGAGGTATCTGGGCCTTGGTGTTACCAGAGATCAGCAAGCACCTAAATCCTATTTGAGGACACTCGTTGGCGGTCACATCCCAAATGGTCGCCAACAGTTACCTATGGCACCTTGCTTATGGACATGGCTAGCCTAGGAATAGTCTTAAGTAGAAGAGAATATGTGATCAATTATTTTAAAAAATCACTAAATTTAAAAGTATTAAATTATTTTCAAAGAGAAATATGGAAGATGAAATAACTTAGAAAGATCATGATATTAAAAAATATAACATAAAGTAGGGAAAATTGAGAACTTGGTAGATTCATTAATGGCTGCAAGTAGCCATGGTGTTAGTACATAGCATCTACAACAAGTAGCATCAATAACTTAAGAATAACAACACCATACAATAATGACTAATAGCAACAATAGAAAGAAGTATCCAACAAATAATTGATTACACATACAACACTAGGGAGTGATTTACATGTAGAAACAAAAACACTAGTATGGCAAGGAAGAAGGGATATGGGGCAGCAAACAATAATGCATAGGGCACAAGCACAATAGTAGATGGTACAAATGTTCAAGGCGAGTAAAGATGGATGATAAGATAGGAGGCTATAAGGGTTGCATGGTGAGCAAAATGGTGGAGGGTTTCTACAAGTAAGGCAAAGGAAGAATTGTGGTGCATGGTAGGTGAGTGAGGGGCATTAGTGTGGTTTGATTTGCAAGAGCTAGTAAAATAGATTTGATTTTCAATTATTATTATTTTTATGTTGTTTCAAATGCTCAGTTAACTTATAGGATTTGGAGATGGATTGATCATCAAATCTAAAGGATACATCCCATTCATGGGTGATGTTGATGCCAACAATAACACATAATCAAAAGTGAAATGAAATGAGACAAATTTTTTATTTTTATTAAGTTTGAAAAAGGACTCATTATTATATGTATTAGATAGATATTACACTTTTATGAAAAATAAAGATAGACTTTACAAATTGACCAAGTACCAAAGGGGTATTTAAAATAAATCATACAATGTTTTAAAGGCTTTTTGTTGTAGCATTACATATCCAAAATAAATTATATAAAGTTTTTTACTATAGCATTACATGTCTAAAATAAAATATAGACTTTTCAAATTAACCAAGAACCAATGGGGGCATCTAAAAAAAATCATGAAGTATTTTTTTATATAGTATTACATTTCTAAAATAAATCATATGAGGCTTTTTTTTCTATAGCATTACATTAGCCATCTAAAACAAACGATAGACTTTATAAAGTGATCAAGCACCAATGGAGGTATCTAAAACAAATCATACAAGGTGTTTTCTTGTCATATTACATGTCTAAAACAAGTCTAAAAGAAGAAATAGACTTTATAAATTTCCCAAGAATCTAAAACAAATCATATATGGATTTTTTTATTGCATTACATATCTAAAGCAAAAGATAAACTTTACAAATTGACCAAGCACAAATAGGGGTGCCTAAAAAAATCATATAGGGTTTTTTGTTGTTGCATTACTTAGCTATAACAAATCATACAAGGTTTTTTGTTATAGCATTATATTGGGCATTTTTAAAAAATCATATAGCTCTTTGATACTTCATTGAGAGTCAAATTAACAAATCATACAAGAGTGTCTAAAGGGAAAAATGCTAAAGATGTGAAGAAAAAATTTGTAGTTAACTTATGTTGAAATTTATTTTTCTCTTTTATTGTTTGTTTAGTTTTAGATTTTTTAAAAAATTAAAAAATAAATGGATTAAATATCTAAAACTTGTTGTAAAAGAAAGAGTGAAGGTATGTTTGAGTTAATTATGAGTTGACTCCATAACCTTGGATCTATTTATTTAAATATGTCTTGTATTGGTTATGAAAACTAAGTTAAAATTCTATGGTGTCTTGTGTAAGGGTTGCTCAAATGAAAGCAACTTACTTGAGATCTTTATAAACATCTATGTATCTTTGTAGTTTAAAGATGTGAAAAAGTTCATAAGTTACTTCTTATATATCTCCTTATTTCTCTCTCATTCCATTTTACAAGTTTTATTTCCCTTGAAAAGACACAAAGCCACTTGCATTTTTACATGAGGGTGATTTTTGATGCATCCTTTTTCCCTTGAAGATTCAATTATTAGTATAATTTAAAAAATCATAAAAAATATTTATATCAATCCATTAAAAATATAAAAGGGCTAACTATTATTCTTATTAGCTATTCCTAAACTAGCTTAGTTATATATTTATAATATATATCTATAAATTGGCCGAGAGAATCTTATTTGTTTACAAGTAAAAAGTTCGTTGAGTAAAAAATTTCACGACTTTTGGATGAAGAACAAAATTTAAAAACCAAAATATTCCTACCTTCTGGATGAAGAACAAGAGTTTTATACCATATTTTTCCTAAGGATGGGTTTTTTGAAAAAAAAAAATCCCATCAATTAGTGTATGCTCTCACCCTTGGCCGAATTTGTTGTTTTTGATATATAATGCAAATTTGGCCGAAAGTGAGAGCATACAATAATTGATGGAAAATTTTTTTCAGAAAACCCATCCTTAGGAAAAATAAGGTACATAACTCTTGTTCTTCGTCCAAAAGGCATGAAAATTTTGGTTTTAAAATCTTGTTCTTCATCCAGAAGTTGTGAAATTTTTTACTCAAAGAACTTTTTACTTGTAAACAAATAAGATTCTCTCAGAAAATTTATAGATAGATATTATAAATATATAACTAAACTAGTGATCGCCAATCATTTGCTGCAGTGATGCTTTAAACATAATATATAAAAATATTATAAGACCATGGAATTCTTTATTGAATGATTATAAACATGTTGTAATACAACAGAAATGATCAATGTACAAACTTGCGTAATTGAAAATGCATAGTTACAAATGTTCTAACATTCAAAATGGTAAAAATTAGTTGATAGAAAAGAATGAGATCATTCTTCATTAGATTTAATGTGTTTCTCCTCATCCAATCTACCTTGAAGGTGCGAAGCCTTAAATATCTTGATATATCTTTCTTTGGAGATCGGAGGGAATATCTTCAAACTATCAATACTCCTCACTTGAGATAGTGCCACAAATGTAAGACTTGTTGTTTCTTTGCTACCAACATCTATACACGCTTTCTCCAATGTCATTCCCTATGACTCATGTATCATTAAAGCCCATGCTGATCTAAGTGGTAGTTGGCGAGATCCTTCATGTATGATTTGTGGAATGGGTACTTGTCGAGGATGTTCATTATCATACGATACTCTAATATAGGAGTCAAACTCAATGATGACATACGATGGCAACTGTGGAGGTTGATAATGTGGACTATATATTATTTTCTTAGTGACTTCCAATGCACCATTAACCAATCCTGATTCTGGCCATAGATTAACAGTGAGCATAACCCTTGCATCTTCACAAATGAACACTACTCAGTCTAATTCTCCTTCTGAATCATCCCAAAATTTCACACCATTTTTCTTTCTATCTACTATGCATCGTGCAACTAGCTTCTACATTTCGAGCAATATTTTTTCATTATGCATATGCACTTTATCCTTTGTATCAAACAAATGCACAAAATCCTCAAATCCATCTCGCCCATCCGATGTTGATGGAAGCTGCATTCTCAAGATTAAAAAGTCATAATCCTCATCAGTCATCTTTCCTTCTCGTATATTCATCAAAACTTCTCTAAATCTTTGTTGTTGCGAATCATCACCCCTTTGTCAATACACAACATCCAAGGTTACAAATTTATTGAATGCCAACCACAAATTCTTCACATGCATCTAAGATGATATGTATGGTATAACATCTTTAACAGATGGAAGCTACGCAAGATCTCTAATGAGTATCATAGATCTACCACCAAAGTTATCTAAACGATTATCTGGAAATATTTCCTTAAGTCTTCAGTCAATGCTGCTAAGCAATTTTCCACCTATGAAACTCATTTAATCTATAATAATATACTTTAGGTATTTGTATTTAGTTTGTAACAATGACAAAGTTGATGTAGCCAATGGTTTGTAATCTCCAATTCTAATCTTCAACGTAGAATGTACTGTAGTTGCATTAATATTATACACTGCAGCACCAGTAGGGGCGAGCACCAATAAGCTATTCTTTCTCAATGAGCAAGTTCGACTAAATTCTTTATGAATCGTATCAATGAGATACGATTTTCCTGTGCCTGCTGTACCTTGAATAACTTTATCCATTTTGAATTGTTGCATATATAAATGGTGGTCATTTCAATGTATATATACAAAATTTCATTACAAATTCTCTCTCTTGGTTGAAAGCTGAGTCATTCCATGTTTTAAATAGTACGTCAGTATATGCAAGGAAGATTAACATGAGTTCGTAAATAAAGAAGTATGCATATGTAGTGGCATAGTCATTGCATTGTTGAAGCCATGACCAACAATAATTGGAGCGCTAATATTAACAAGAGCCTTATTATTATTATATATACAAAATTTTAGAAAAAATTCTAACATGCGTACACATTGCTGATTTATTGCGCTTTAGTAGGTGCTCCCGAATCCAATGCAAACTGTTCATCTAATGAGGCGTATTTATGGTTTTCAACAGGACATAACCTTTGGAACAAGAAAGAAACCTTTCTAAACGTATTATGCAACCTTTCTAAACATATTTCTATTTTGCAACGGACATAACCTTTCATAACACTTCAGCGTTAGTCAACGTTATAGACAAAGTTGGCGTTACCGAAATATGACTGATAATGGCCTCTCGGGAAAGTAAATGTTAATCAGCATTATGGATAAAGTTGGCATTACCGAAATATGACTGGTAATGGCCTCTTGGCCAAAATTTTTTGGGCTCTTTTACAATACCTTAAGTATATAATTAATCACATGTATCATATGTGCTAGGCTTTATGTAGTGCAGTGAATCGTATACTATGTGAAATTTCATTTAAATATCAACCTTAAAAAAATATTGTAATGAGAAAATAAAATTTAAAGTACATCACAATATTGACATTGAGTAAACATCATTAAATATATATATACAAAGAAAAAAATTTTGATTTTAGAACTATCTACTTAGATGTATAGCCTTCTTATTAATATTTTAAAAACATATGTGAAGAAAATTAATTGTTAGTAGAGAGGAAGGCCTTAGTTCTAACAAAATTTACATCACTTTTAAAAATCCATGCTTAAACATAAAATAGCAAAAGGATTCAAGAAAGAGAGCTATGGCTAAATACTAATATTTGTATCAAAGCAAGAATGTGGTAGTGCTTGTGGAAGATCCTCACATCATTACTTGTTTATGATTTTACATCAGGAATTCTCACCATTAAATATAACCTTCTTGTTGAAACTAATTTTAATTTTTGAGTTAATAATATTCTTGTTAGATAAGGGAAAAATTGTCTTATGAGTTATCTATTCAAGTTGCTTAATAATTTTTCTAATACCAATAAAATTATACATAGAAGCCTTTTATCTTCTTTGGATTCTTTGCTGTCATTTGATTATTCTTATCATTAATATTAACTTAACTTTTTATATCTTCAACTTCATATTATTTTTTCTTCTTTTCAACTTCAACAATTTTTTTCTCTTCATCAGAATCTTTTTTTCTGAAGTAAAAAGAAGCAAGCATTAAACAAATGGCCTTTGCAATGACAAAAGTTACAAGAATTAAGAAGATTATAATGTGTAATTAATAGAATATAAGTATTTTCTCCTACTTATAATACTAATTCCTTTTTATGATTAAGAAGATTGATTTCAACAAAAAAAACATGTCTACGAAAACTAAAAGTTATAGAAACATACTTCATATGCTTAATAGAACCAAAAAAATAACAATTTCTTATTTAGTTTTCTTTAGAAAACAATGAAACTTTATATAACTTAAGAAAAGATGGAAATTTAGGATATTCTTCATATTGGACAACAAAATTTGAATCCCACTTACAAATAATCAATACTACATGCTTAAGTATAAAAGACCCTATATCTAGGACACTATAACATCTTCCTAACTGAGCTTGCTATAAAGGCATTACTTATATAAAGAACTTAAATTGAAATGCATCATCAAGCTAAGGAAGGAAATTGAGGCTTCATCAAATATACATCAAAGAAGGAATTATCACAAATAAGGGTGATTTACATTTGATGTCACCCTATTTCCCTTGATGTATTCAAAATAATAAAAATTGTATAAGGAAGAGAAACAATAAAAGACACCATAAAAATAAAAAATATTAAGGAATGACCTCCCAAAAAATAGAAGAAAATTCTAAAAAAGAAGAAGGAAAGAACATGAAGAAGGAGGGTCCAAAGTCTTTCTTCCATATTCATACTAGAGTATGCATCCATATGCATGTTCATGTCATAGATGGATTAGGTTGAATTGGTAGTTGTCAAATACATGAGCCACCTAACATCCACCTAATCCTCACCTAACCTTCTCCATGTAGAGATACATTAGGATCACATGGATTATCTAATCCTTACCTAACTTCCACATAATCTTCTTTAATATGTCAACCACATGGGTTACCTAATCCTCACCTAACCTCCATGTGTCAAATAACCAAATCATGGCTATGCCAACCACACTCTTCAAAAAGTGATATAAAAAATATGTGGTCATAGTCAAACAACCAAAAAAAATAGAAAGATATTCATTAAAGAGAGGATTGTGTTAAGAGGAGAGAAAAAGAGAGGTGAAAACTCCCCAAGAGGTTGAGTGTGCTCTTAAGCACCTCCACCTCCAAACAATCATTTTATTATTGTAGAGCCATATCCATCCATCCTCTTTATTATTTTTTTTCTTATCTACATACTATTGTTATTCTTCTATCTCAAGTTGATTATGAGAAGAAGAATAGAGAGAGTCAAGAGAGCTAGAATTTTCTTCTAATCACTTCCCTTTATTCATAAGAAAATTAAGAGAATCTTAGGAACTTCTCTTTTATGTGTGGAGTATAGTAAATAGTTTTTTGGTAGCACTTCCTCAAGATGTAAGATGAAAAACTCCTCCATTGTATGTGGAGTAGATTAAAGAGTGCTTTGGTAGCATCTCCTCAAGAGGCAATTTCTATTTTTTACTTCAACTTGTTTTTTATGCATCTCTCTCATGATTACTTTTGTTAGTCTCTCTTATTGGCTATTTTAATTAAATATTTTAGCCTATCTTATATCATATAAGTATTTTAGTTTACATTAGCATTTCAATATTTTAATTTCTAATTTAAATATTTTAGATTTTCATTTCAATGTATCAATTTATTTTAGTTGATTTCAATATGCATATTAGTATGTTTTAGCTATTTTACTTGTTTCATTTCATTTCAATGGATCAACTGCTATAGCCTCCACCANTCAATAATAATGAAGACTATGCATAGGGCATCATCAAGCTAAGGAAGGTAATTAAGACTCCAACAAATATACATCAAAGAAGGGATTTTCACAAATGAGAGTGATGTACATTTGATGTCATCCTAATTCCTATGTTGTATTCAAATAATAAAAATTGTATAAGAAATAGGAACTACAAAAGACTCCATAAAAATAAAAAAATATGGAGGAATGACCTCTTAAGAAGGAAAGAAAATTCCAAAAAAGAAAAAGAAAAAGGAGAGACCATGTAGAAGAAGGGTTCAACATCTTCTTTTCATATTCATAGTGGAATATGCATCATTGTGCACATTCATGTAGTAGATGCATTCAATGAGGGTTGTTAACTACATGGATCACCTAACACCCACCTAATCCTCACCTAACCTCATCCATGTAGATATGTGTTAGGATCACATGGATTGGCTAACCCTTACCTAAGTTCCACCTAATCTCCTTTAATATGTTAACTACATGGATTATCTAATCCTCATTTCACCCTTTCTTAACCTCCATGAGTCAAATAATCAAACCATCAGTATGCTAATCATAATCTTTCAAAAGATATATAACAAGTATGTCATCACAATCAAATAATAAGAAAAAGAAGAAAGATATCCATCCAGGAGAGCATTGTGTTAAGAGGACAGAATAGATAGAGGTGGAAAATCCCCAAGAGGTGGAGTATGCTCTTAAGTACCTTTACCTTTAAATTATCATTTTTTTTGTTGAGATCCATCTCCATCCATCCTCTTTATTTTTGTTTTTCTTAACTCTAGTCTATTATTATTCTTCTATCTTAATTTGAATGTGAAAAGAAGAATAGAGAGAGTTGAGAGAGGTAGAGTATGCTTCTGATCACCTCCCTCTATTCATAAGAAAATTAAGGGAATCTAAGGAACTCCTTCTTTATGTGTGGAATAGAATAAAGAATGCTTTGGGAACACCTCCTTAGGATGCAAGATGAAAAACTTCTCCTTGGTATGTGGAGTAGAGTAAAGAGTGCTTTGGTAGCATCTCCTTAGAAGGTAATTTGTGTGTTTTACCTCAATTTTTTTGTTGTGCATCTCTCTCATGATTGCTTTTGTTAGTCTCTCTCATTGGCTATTTTAATTGGAGATTTTAGTCTATCTTATATCATATTACTATTTCAATTTATAAGAAGATTTCAATATTTTAGTTTATAATTTCAATATTTCAATTTTCCATTTCAATGTATCAATATATTCCTATTGACATCAATATGCATATAAGTATGCTTTAGTTGATTCAAAGGTTTCAATTCATTTCAATGGATCAATTGTTGTACCCTTCATTACCTAGCTTTGACATTTTTGAGAAGTTATCTCATTTTTTAGACTAGGTACGATAGCTAAAGTATACTATCTCCAACTATCTTACATAGTACATCTACCACCTTATTCCCTTTTCTTGGATGATCTTATATTGTGAATTTGTCAACAACTCTATGCATCACCTCTATTTCATGTTCTATTATAACTGATTGATAATACACTATAAACTCTTATGATTTGCCTAAAATAAAATCTATTCACCATGTAGATAGTGTCTCCAAATCTTAAGAGCAAAGATGTTAACACCAAGCTATAAATCATGAGTTATATATATAGTCTTATAGGTTTTAAACTATTGAGAAGCATAGTCCATCACTTTTCCATCTTGCATGAGAATACCACCTAAACCATTTCCTAAAGCATCTATTTATACATCATAAGGCTTACTAGGAAGTAGTAATATCAAGATAGGCATTGAGATAAATTTTTATTTTAGTTTCTCAAAATCCCTCTAACAAGTATCTTACGATGAGGAAACATAGCCTTTCTTAAGTAACTTATGTAGTGGGGCTACAATCTTAGAAAAATCATCTATAATTCTTCTATAATATCATACTAGACTTAAGAAACATCTTAATTCATTTACTATGGTTGAAATAGATCAATCCTTAATTATTACTATCTTACAAGGATCCATAGCTATACATGGTCTAGAAACCACATGACCAAGAAATTGAATCTTTGTTTTTAAAATGCATATTTAGAAGCATGAGCATACAACTATTATTCTTTGAAAGTCTACAACACTGCTATCAAGTGTTCCTCATGTTCCTCTTCATCCTTAGAGTAAACCAAAATATCATTAATAAAGACAATAATAAATTGATCTAAATAAGGGTGCAATACATTATTTGTCAAGTTCATGAAAACTCCTACTACATTAGTTAGTCCAAAGAGCATGGATAAGAACACATAATGTCCATATCTTATCTTAAAGACTATTTTAAGCACATCCTCCTATCACACCTCAAACTAATAATAACTAGACTTCAAATCAATCTTAGAGATAAACTTAGCTCCTCTCAACTAATAAAATAGGTTATTACTCATAGTTAGAGGATACTGATTCATGACTATCACTTGATTTAACTGTATGTAATCAATACATAACCTCAAAATGTCATCGTTCTTCTACATAAAGACCACAAATGCATTTCAAGATGAAATGCTTGGTTGAAACATGCCTTTGTCCACCAACTTATAAATCTATACTTTAAGCTCCCCTAGCTTCATTCGAGGCATCCTATCAGGTTTCTTGGAAATTGGTTGAGTTCCAAGTTTGAGTCTAATATTAAACTCAATCTCTCTCTAATGAGACACTTGAAGAATTTGTGACCACATTCACATTCTATAAATGTGAGGTCCAACTTCATTATATGGCCAAGTAAAACTTACAAGTTGTTAATGCAAAGTTGAAAGCTCTCTAGCCTAGTATACAAGATAAAGAGATGTTGTCAAGAACTTTGCAAAGAGAATAAATAATTGTCAAAAGACTAAAAATTAATTATGAGTATGCAAGTTTGAGCATACCACTTTCGTTACTTGGTTTGTTCAAGGAAAAAAGATGTTCATGATGTTTTCATGTCCATTGGAAGTTTGAATGTCTTATAAACTAACTAAGATCATGTGGACTACTAGGAAACCATGAATTGATAATGAGAAATTAAAGATGCTTCTAGACCACTTTCACATGTAGAGAGGAATACCATCTTAATCACCATAAGAGCCACTATGACAAGAAGAGACACCATCTCTAGGAATAACCTAAAGATTCATCTCTAATAATTTTTAAGATCCCCCATAATTTTATAAATTTTTTGTCTAGAGAAAATTATTTTGTTAATTATTTATAATCAATCAAATAAAATTTTGTAATGTATCACTCAATCAGTTAATCCATCAATCAATATTAATCACAAAAATTGTCCCAAAATTTATTCCAATTTTATTTAAATTAATGATGATTTTTTAGATAGTCATGAGGCTATGATAAACATTAAACAAATATTTCACAATATCATTGATGCAATATTATAGGCTAACCTACGATGTCATAGTGCCCAATTTTGCTTATAAATACTTCTCACCTACTATATTAATGACATCTATTAATGTAGTGGACAATGAAACTCTTAAAGTTTTTCTTCTCTATTCCAGTGGTAGTTAGCAAGTGTTCATAATGTGGATTTGAGTTAATTATCTGAAATCAAGTGGAATGTACCTAAACAAATTTCATGAATGATACTAAAAATCAAGATTAAAACATCTTTAAAAACATTCATTATGCTGCAAAAAATATATTTGAAGAATATGTTAAACATTATTTACCTTAAAAAATATAGTGAGTTTTTTAGCCAAGTTATCCTAGTCTTCAAAATTTTTTTGATCCATTTTTAAAGCCAATAATTATTAAGGATTGGTTCTCTATCTTGGGCAGTACACCAAATTCACATTTCTTTACCAATTAATCAAATCATTGGTATGAACTACCATAAGAGTAATAGTTTTGGCCTACAATGCCTAAATTCACCGATTTCATTCTCAATTAATATATACATAAGGAAAGGGAACAATGGAGTGCACCTAGGAGGAGTAAAGGACCATGGTCTTTGGCAGCAAAAGTGTGATGTTGGGAAACATGTCTTGGGTGGTTCAATTTGCCTCACCAGTTCTACTTACCAAAAATGGCCCACTTGCAACTCTTGATTCATTGACGTGGCTTACTAAAGTAGCCATGTTATCTTACCTATTTAAAGTTTGAGAATAGGTTGAGGGCATTGCATCCCCAATGCCTCTAATCATTTTCTTTACTTGATAAAATTTGAGAACTCAAGCTCCAATTATCTTGAGGGAAAGTTTGAAGGGAACTAGCTACTAGATGGTTTGATTAGTCATTTGCCCCTATACCCAAGTCAAATGAATGATTTTCATGTCAATATTGTGATGGGCCTCCACCATAGTTTCCTCTAGGTTTTTACTACTTAGGCATAGTTCACCATCTTTTAGGTCCCAACAGTCATGCTCTCACTCAAACCTTTCTCAAAATGATCAAGGGCGATGGACAATGCTTTGTGCATGCACATAGATCCCACCTTTCAACTTCCTTGCACCATGCAAGTTTCCAAACACAATGACTCTCACGCATGTAAGAATCCTTGCTTCATGTTTCAAGGTGGGTTAAATAGAAAGCCCATGGAATTCACATCCCAAGCACACAGGTGCTATGAGACTTGCTCCTTGAAGGAGCATGTGCTTTGATCCTCGATCATCGCAATGGTAGCACACATGCATCTAGTTATGCATACTTATGCCATGGCATCAATCCACATAGACTCACCTCCCAGACCAAGTGGTGAATTGAAGCATACATGCTCTATTCCATGTTTAGCTCGGAAGAAATTTTGGCCTCCATCCACTTCCCTCTTGATAATTTCAAGCACTTTTTAACTCTCTTTTCAAAGTCCTTTTCATCTTTCCCTTGTGGTACTTGTTCACTATCAGTCTCTTGCGTGTATTTAGCCTCAGAAAAATTTTTCCACCCACTTAGGATCACTAATAGTGCCCTGTGATGTAATAGGGTCCAAACTTGATGGGGCTATCACCTTCTCTAGCACCTTGTTCTAGGGGACTTAGGCTCAGTCTACTACAGGGAATGCAAAAATTTGGTAAGTAGAACTGGTGATTGCCACCAAATTTTCACACTGGGTTCTTCCCAGTTGCTCATCATTACTAAGGGAATCCTTGTAAGTTTCTCTTCCTCTACTTAGTTATATGCTTAAAGTCAGTACGTATCCTCCCTTGAACTAGGGTTATTGGGAGAGGAAGCATCATCCCTCCAATGTGACATAAAGGAGGGACATCATTTCCCAAAACCACTGGGCACACAGTATGACAATGCACTGAAGGAGAAGGGTGAAGAGGGGGCCAGCATACCTCATGTGTGCTCTATGCAAGGAATGCAAAGGCCACCACCACCACCATACAACAATCTATTTGGGAGAAGCAAGAACCACAAAAAATAATAAATTTTACCATGGGATGCATAGACAACCACATTCACTGCCTCCTCACATGAGGTGAAGGGGCCATGATCAGATTTCATGACACCCAAGTAGCTGTGCCCTCAGCCTAGGCCTCAAGCATAACTTACATTCAAAGATTTGATGATTCATGGGATTCTGAAATTCACACAAAGCATTGGATTTCACTACATTCTTCATCAAAATGAGAGCTAAGATATCCATTGTTGAGGGTCATAGTCAAAGGTCATGAACCTCGGTTGCCCATTGCAATGAGGCTAAAGATGTTTGTCACATCCTTGGTGCCAATCACATTCTTAAGTGGGGGAAGAGAAGTAGGTAGCACTAGATGGATGCAACCAATGTTGACATCTAGACAAGAAGACAACCACCCTTCAAATGATGACCCTACTATGCAACCATAGATGGGTGAGACAAGAACCCACAAAGCATTAACATTGTAGCTATTTAGCACAGTGCCCCTGACTACCTTGCAATGACCAAAGGAACAATATACCCTGTGCCTGAAAAGAAAACATAGTCATTCATCACATTCCTGATGCCACTTGCATTCTTGAGTGGGGGAAAGAGAAGTAAGAAACACCTAGTGGATGTGACCAACATCAATGTCTAGAAAAGGGGGAAACCACCCTTTGAACAATGACCCTGCTATGCAATCACCAATGGGTGAGATAAGAACCCATGAAGCATTGACACTGTAGCTATTCGGCATAGTGCCCTCGACTGCCTCGCAATGCCCAAAGGAATGATGTAGTTGGTGCCCAAAAGGTAAAGGCAACTGTTCACTTCAAACACGTGTGGTGGGAGAAGAGAATTGCTCTCGACCATCTCATCTTATCCCTTCCATGTGCTCGTGTCTTCATGGAACTGGATGATTGGGAAAGAAGAGGTTTGTGAAATTGGATGGTTGGGAAAGAAGAGTGGCCCACATATGTTCCCATGGCATCTAAGCTATTTAAAATTTTTTGGCACACACTCACTAGCCATGAACATAGTTCAAGAACCATGATTTCCTCACCAAGGCGTAGACGCTCCGTTCTTGGGTCACCACTATTGAAATGAACATCTCTGTACCTATCCTTAACAAAGGACATTGACCATGGCCAACACATCCTCCATTGGGAGGGAGCCTAAGCCCCCTCCTTCAGAGGCTGTAGATCAATCCTTTCCATGAAATCTACCTAGGTGATGATATGCCCTTTGAGGCATCAATTTTTTGAATGCGCAAGGTTTAGGTCAAACATGATTCAACATGCCCCACCAAGTGCACACTCTCCCATGGGTGTTATGAGAAGACCCTACCCTAGGGAAATCACATGAATGGACATTGCCCTCACCTGTCCTAATGTGGCACGATTTTCATGGATGCTTTGCTAAGGTCTCCTAAGTGTTCTTCACCACTATGATAGAAACCCAAGACCTTATGGTCTGCTTCCCTTCGTAGGGCATCTTGATGAGGAAACATCACATAATAATAATGAATGGAACAAAAGTATGTGCACCACATTGCATTATGGGTTGGGCTTGCAGAGGGCTATTGTTGCTATTAGATAGGAGACACTATTGTGGTCTAGCCATGCATGGGAGGTTAGCATTGCCTACAAATATCGTAGCCAACCACCATGATTGGCTTTTAACAAGGCTTAAGATCAAAATTGGTCAATTTAATTTTAAGTTAATTTTTTTTCAAAATACACATACCTTATTCATGAAATTGAATACAACACAAAAACAATCAGATGCCAATAGAATATATATAATCTACAAGCAACATCTTTGCCTACATTCTTCTTTCCAACAATATATGGTGCATTTTCTATATTGCCTAATGTGTCACTAAGCTAGTGAATTTGGAAATTATGAATGGTTAATGAAACAAGGGAAATTGCTCTTTATAAACTAATTTTGTCCACCATGAAGAACATGAAAATTACTCTTTATATTAGGGAAAAATTTTCAAACATATTAGTGTATTACAAATGTTAGAAAAAATCAAAGTTTCTTCACTAAAATAGAAATGAGGAACACTGTAGCATTTATTGTAGTTCCTTATCTGCCACATGTTTGGCTTTAAGATTAATTTGATGGATTTGAGTATAATAAATCTAAGAGCATTAATTAGTCTCATAATATCCATATACTACTACTATAACAATATTTAATTACTTGGATTTTACTTTTGGATTGGTTGGGAACTTTTAGTTGCATAAGTTATTCTAAAAGCTGATGGTCTTAATAAATAAATGATATCTATAATTCCTATTTCTTCTATCCCTTTCTAGAGGAAGAGTTCAAAAGGCCAGAGGTCAATGGGGCTGAAATAGCTGATGAGGTTGCTACGCCTGGAGAGCACGTCGATGCGCCTGGAGAGGAGGTTCACATCTTTTCTCAAGACGTGCAATAAGCAAGGATCTACCAACTTCTCACAGCATTGTAACTACCAATGTTTTCTAATCCTGCAAATGAATTTTACGCTAACCTGAGTTAAATTGGAGACAATTTTTACTACAAAATTCATTTTTAATGAAAATCCAATGATTCTGCAGACTTTTGAGTGCGACCAACTGGATATATTCATAAAGGTAAACATCCCACCAAGCAATGTTCAAACTAAACAACCAAGTTGTTGCAGTTCGAGCAGTAGACGAAGCTGCAACGTAAAACTAGGCATAAAGCATCAAATTAAACACAAATTTCTTAGTGGAGACAATGACAAATTACTTAAAACTACTGTGTATACTCACAAGTGGTAGTGGTGTCGATGGTGGATATAATGGAGAGCAAGTCCATGGGGGTGGTGTGTGTGTGTGAATAAGGGCCTCCTTAACAAATCAGGCTCTCTTCTTGAATAACTACATCTCTCTCCATTGAGGCACACTCAATTGAGCAAGGGGGTCTCCAAGAGCTAAGAGACTAGCAAATAGGAATTCTCTCTCTCTCTCTCTCTTCTCCTATTTTTCTTGGGGTGATAGCAATGTAGCTGATGCATGCAGATGGCAAGCACAGCAAGCATGTTTTGCAATCCTATTTCTTTAATCTTGACAATGGACCACCAATAGTCAGTAGTGGTAGAGCTAGGTGGACAATGGTTAATAATCTCAGTAGCAAACCAAGAGGTGGCAGTTTTCTTTTCTCTTTTTGTGACAGACCCATGACGATGACAAACGTAGGACTGGAAATAGCAACACATCTACAGATACGTGATAGCAGGATCTGGTAGCTCATTCTCTCTCTCTATCTCTCTCTCTCTCTCTCTCTCTCTCTCTNCTCTCTCTCTCTACTATGACATTATAGTAGTTGACAACAACAATTGCAAGCACGGGCTCTATAGTTTCATTCTATTTTTGGCAAGTGGTGCATCCACAATAGGGTTCTCCAAATAAGGAAAAAATTCTCTCTCTCATGCTAGCGATGGAGCACATTCTGTCTATGCATCACAGATGTGTCAGTGTGTCCCTTCATCTAGCCTATTCTTTCTCTCTCCCTACTTTAATGGCTAAAGGCAATGTTGGCAATGGCAGCATTTGCAATGAACCGATGGCAAACGATAGCAATAGCCAGGAAGCAAGTAAAATTTATTTTGGTTACCTTTTCTATTCTTGAATTCGAGACACTCATTCTAATTAAAATTCTCATTTTTTCTATTTTTTTCAAAAGGTCACATAGCCCTCTCCAGCTGAGATTATTTCTAGGTTTCCGTACCCATATGGGAGGCACTCTAGGCAATAGTTTCCTCAAACAAGTTTTTCCCAAGTGTTTGTGCATCCAAAATTTATGTATCAACATATTTTTGGCACTAGAAGAAGGGCCTTTCTCCCACCTTTTTTTTATTAGTTCTTCTTCCCATTTTTTTGTGGCTATTTCATTTTCTGATCTTGTCTTGGAACCTATTGAATTTTTTTTAAAATCATTTTTCTTTAGACCCTTTATTTTCTACATTTTTTATGTTTCCTTTTTTCTAAAAATTGTTGTTACCAAAACCTTTTTTTTACAACCTTTGTTTCCCAGTCTCATTTTCAAATTTCTAATTTTGGTGATCCTTACTTGAGTCGTAACTTGGATGAGGTGGTTTTATTATTTAATTTTAAATTTATTTTTGTGAAATTTTTCTTATTTTATTATTTACTTTTAAGGTTTCATGGTTTTTGTTACTCTTTGCACTTGTATGCAATTTTTTGTTTAGGGGCTAACTATTATGGGCAACCTCACCCATGCTACCACAAGGGGCCATGATCAACAAAATTATCCTATAAAATCATATGCTATTTCACCAAGAAATGTTGATATGCGAAAAGGTGAACCAATGTGCAAGGAGGTGGATTGACATGCAGGAAGGTGAACCAACGTGTAGGAAGGTGGACTAACATGCGAAGAGGTGAAATGTCACTAGTAGGTAGCTATAAAGTAGAGAATGAAAATGATGTTAGGAGAGGGAGGAGCAAGGACCTTCTTAACAAATCAAGATTTCTTCTTGAACAATTGTGTGTCTCTCCATTGAGGTGTACGTAGATGGGCAAGGGGGTCTCTAGGGGCTAAGAAAAAATGGACGATTGTTTTCTTTCTCTCTCTTTTCCTATTTTTCTTAGGATGATAGTAGTGCAGCTGACACATGTGGATGACAAACACTATAGGTGGGTTTTGTAGTCCTATTTCTTTATTCTTGGCAATGGACCAGCAATAGTCTGTAGTAGCAAAGCTACATTGACGACGGTCAACAATCTCATCAACAAACCAAGAGGTGATGTTTTCTTTTCCCTTTTTGAGGTAGACCCATGACAATGGTAACATAGAACTAGAGATAGCAATGTGTCTACCAACACATGAAAAAAGGAGTGGGTGCCTCGTTCTCTCTCTCTCTTTCTCTACTACAATGTTGCAGTAGTTGTAAGAGTAGGTTCTATAGTTCCATTCTAATTTTGGTGGGCGACGCATCTGTGGTAGGTTTCTTCAAATAGGGATAAATTTCCCTCTCTCATACTGGTGATGGGGCACATTCTCTCTATGCATTAGAGATGTGTTAGTGGGCCCCTTCCTCTAGCCTCTTCTCTCTCTCTCCCTTCTCCGATGGGTACAAGTAATGTTGGTTACCTTTTATATTCTTTAATGGTAGTAGCTAGGAAGCAGGGAAAATTCATTTTGGTTACCTTTTATATTCTTTAATTCAAGGCACTCATTCCAATTAAAATTCTCATTCTTTTTACTCTTTTCAAAAGGCCACATAGCCCTCTTCGGCTGAGACTATTCTTGGATTTTCATACCCATACAAAAGGCACTCTAGGCAATAGTCTTCTCAAACAAGTTTTTCTTAGGTGTTTGTGCATCCAAAATTTATGCATCAATAATTACCTGATATCTGACATGAAATTTTCAAATGTTAAGCTATATCATCATTACCATTGAAGAACATCTATAGTATTATTCCTTTTATAATATTGTCAATTTATTTTCTCCATGGTAAAGCTAGGTTACACTAAAAGCTACTTTTTCATTATTATTTTAATAAGTACATTTTCATTGTGACTACAATTTAAAATGGTAAGAGTTTTGGCATGAAAACCTCATTTTATAGGTTCAATTGTAGTGGGCATAACTAAGTTATGAATTTAAAAAGTACTTGATAAAAAGAATGAGAATTTCAAAAATGCACTTTCTCAACATAGTGGGGTCAACTATCTAAGTTTTTTCTTGCCATTTAACTTTATGAAGATCAAGATTTACTATCCCATAGTGCTAGTAACAAACTAGAAATTCAATTTTAGTTTCATAAATTTTTACATATACTTCTAAGGTTATTAAGTACATAACAAATGACTTTTACAAGAAGATTTAATTATCAAATTTTCTAAGCTATTCTTATCATTTGTTGTATATTTTATAACATAGAATAAATTTTAAAAAATTCTAAGTAAAAATTTATGTTTTAACTTTATGTCTACACTACTTGAGCAATGATCTTTCCTTGCAAAGCTTAAATGATTTAAATTTTCTTACATTATGTTTTCCCTTAGTAAACCATTCTCACATGGAAATCACTTTTAACACTATGACCAGCTCCACTTAAAATAATGTAAATATGACATGAAACTTTAAAACATGACATGAGAGGCCTTTTATTATTACACATGTGCATGTACTTTTCTAAGGAAGAAGGGCTTGTACTATATTATATCAAATAGGGCTAAAATTTTATAGCTAGTAACTTAAATGATACGTTACTTAGTTACAAGAAAATATTAATGTTTTAGATTAAAGAGGTCATCAAGGCAAACCTGAGGATATAACTTTTCCCAAATTTTGATTTGTAAAAGTAAATATTTTCATCAAAAATGGTTTGACCGCAACTTGTGGTACTTCAAAAAATTTTAGTTTCCAAAATTTAAAGCTAAAATTTAAACATAATCATCAAAAAATTGAATCTAAGTTATTAATAGTTCATATTTCATATAAGTTATATGAATGGTGGCCTAATGATTTGAACATATGCAAAGAAGATCAAACAATAAATCTATAAAAAAAGTTGTCGCATCACTATTACAAGGAAGCCACTAAAAGGAAGACCAAAAAAGATATGAAAACAAATAATTGAAGATGATTTGAAGCTACAAATAAACAAAGTTCTAACTCTTCATAGAGGTGAATAGAAAAACTAAACTCATATAACCAATCCTATTTTCTTAAGATAATGTTAGGATGATGATGATGATGATGATGATAAGTAAGGATCTATGTTATGCATTCCCTAAAGAATATATCCTTAATGTCCAACTTATAAGATAAACATCCATAACCTAAAATTACATAAATTCTATATGGTAGCATGAATAATAATAATAAAGCATGCTACCAACTAATAGATAAGGTTATCTAGCATCTAACATGATATAATGTCATATGACTACTACCAATAGGATAGTAAATTTACTTTATCATAATCCATTATGATATAGTGTCCAACTACATGTAAATAATTATTAATAGCTCTAACCTTCTCTAGAAAAATCAAATTCTCAAACATTTTTATTAAAAATGAAATTTTTTAATTCATCATGAGTTGTGGTTTGCTAACTATGAAAGGACCATGAGTCATGGTTTATAAGAAATAAAGATGTTTAATATTGTAAGGATACTATGAGTTGACGACAAGTTGTGATGATTTATTAGGATTGATTCATGGATCATGGAGTATTTATCTTACTTTCCTTAATGGTTACAAGCCTTGAAGGAATAACACAAGTCATAGTTAATGATCATGAGTCATGGTTGAGTAATGGTTGATAGTAATAAATGAATTAATTAACCATGAGTGATGGTTATGTCTACATTTCTTTCCTCTACTGTTCAATTTATCTATGAATTTCTTGAGAATTTTGATATAACAATGACATCCAAAATTCTTATGTATTATATATTTGGAATTTTTCTATAGAAGAGTTACTAGGAAGACTTGTCTTTGTGTTTGTTGTTGATTATTCTATTGGTGATGTAGGCTATGACATTCATCACCATGCTTCAAAAAATTGTTACATATTTGAGCATCTTAAAGAAGAGATCTCATCATGTCTTGAAAAGTTATGTTTATCCTTTATTTAATGTCATTTGATTATGGACTCTATCCACATGTGGTTTCATGAAAAATCCCTTCATGTATACAAAAATATTTAAATTCTTGATTGATGAACTCTTTCCCTTTATTTGATTTGATGGCTTTGATGGAAAAGTCCATAGTGTTTTTCATTATAATGTAGAAATTTTTGAATTTGATTATTACCTCATCCTTGCTCATTATGTCAAATGTCCAAGTATATCTTTGGAAATCATCTACCATGACAAGTATATAATTAGCTCTTTCTATAAAGGTGATATGCATAGGTCCAATGAGATCCATATGAAGAAGATTAAGAGGGCTTTCTTTTCTATGCATAATTATTTTGTGAGGACTTTTGATTTTCTTGCCTTAAATTCATATTTCATATTTTTCTTTGGGATTATCTCTAACTTGAATTTGTATTACTTTATTTAACTTATCATTTTATATAGTTTGTTGTATGAGTTGTGTCCTAATCTTTTATGCTAAAATTTGTCTTCTTCTTCATTTTTTATTTGATGCTTGGAAATGATTTGATATGGGTCTTTGTATGTTCCTTTTGCTAAAGTAATAACATGAATGATGATTTGATTATTATCTTGGATGAGGCTTCCTCTTAGATCAAAGTGACTAAAATCTATGCAATAAATGTGATTATTGTAGGCTTTTATTCTAATAATTTCTTCTTTGTTTTGTTTTTTAATAATGTACCAATCATCTTTGAAGCTAATTTTTATTCCTTTCTTGGTATTTGTCCTATTGAGATAAGAGGATTTAAGAGATTTCGTACATTGAAGACATCAATGATGGCTATAACCTTGTTGTTTCATAATTTGATAATGCAGTTTTCAACTCCTTCTATGTTAAGGTGGTTACCATATCGTATCTTTATGTTTTTAATTCTTTTTAATTTGTATTAAAAAATATGATACTTATATGGTATCATGTGATTTCAACATATTTTATCTATAATCAAAGAATTTTTCTTAATTATTTTGCTAGAATTGAGAGATTTGATCTTACCTTGATGATTTTCTTAATTTGATGTCATTACTCCTTCATCTTTGTCTTGGAGTTGAAGAGCATCAAGTCCAAAGTTGTACCAGCATACTTCTATGGTATGGTCTCTTTTATTACAAAGTTTACATAGACGGATTTAAGCAGGTTTTTTGTCCTTATGAGTTTCATCATCCTCTTATGAAAGCTCTACCTTAGTTATCCTATTGTAAAGTCTGTAACTTGTTTGATTTGCTCTGAAATTGAGAATAACTTCTATTGAATCTTCCTCTTTCTTTGTTGAATCTTCTTCTTCCTTTGCTAGCTATGAAGACTTACTTTTTATTATTTTTGTTTGTTCTCAAAACTTTCAAGTATTTTGATTTGAGAAACAGATTATCCATAGTGAGTTACTTGAATTCTTTATTCAGTAGAAAGTTCATCATCATGTTTTATTATCTAAGATTGTTATAAAGAGCTACCATAATTTTTTATACTTTTTGATGTTGAGTAAACCCACATCAAAATTAATAAATATTTTTTATATTAGTGTGTATCTTTCTAGAAAAACTCTTTAATTTCATCATTTCTTCTGATTTGTAATTTGTCAACTTGAATTATATATAATAATTTTTTTGTATGTTGATCTTCATATTGCTTAGATAATCTAAGCATAATCTTTCCCATACTTCTTTAGTAGTCTTTAATAAGCACAATTTTCTAGATATTTTTTCTAATACATTGAAACTAATGATCATTCTTGCATGTGAATATTTTCTCTCCCACTTTTCTTCTTCTAGGAGTTCTCAAATTAGATGATCTTCTTTGTCTTTATTTTTCTCTTTTAGGTTAGCTTTGTTATGATCTTTTGTAGATTATATCACATCCTATACTTCATTAAATTTTATAATTCCTTTCATCATTTCTTTCTAGAGAATAAAATCTTGGATTCCATTAAGATAAATGAACTTTTGACTATTTCCTTGTTGCAACTCATGGTGGTTGGCTCTGATACCAATTTTGTAAAAACTTCTTTTTGAATTGTTAACCTATGTAGTTTTGACTCTTGGTCTTCTAGATGTGATAATTAGGAAATGTTTGAAATTTTTGAATGTAAGAAAATAAGTTATAGAAATCCTGATAATGCATTTAATATGATAGTTGCTTGATAATTTGGTTGCACTAATGATTGATGTAATGAATTGATAATTGAGAATGAAAGTTGATACTAGTGATATATGTGTAAATGAGAGAAGAAAAGAATAGGAAAAATCATGAAATTATAAATCAAATCAAATACCAACTTTATTTTCTTCAAAATAAGCCATTTCATTCATGTATGACCTTACAATCTATAGGAAATAATTAGGGCCATACTTGGAAAACTTGAGAAGGTATTTTCCATAGTGAAAATAAAAAGATTTATGAAAAATAAAGATGAGTTGGAACTAAAATAGTTTTCATTCACCCATAAACTAAAAACTAATTAAAAATACTTTGACTTTATATACATTTTTCTTCTTGTGGCTAAAGCATTAGACACTACTTATTAACACCAGATGCTGAAGAGATTGTATTGGTGATGAGGCATGAAGAAGCAAGTTGAAGAATTTATGCCCAAATGTTTAATATGTCAATAGGTTAAGATTAAGCTCCAACAAACACATGGCTACTTGCATCCTCAAACTATTCCATAGTAAAAGTGAAAGATGATCAATATGAATTTCATTACTAGTTTACCTCACACTAGGGATGGAAAGGATATTATCCTTGTTATTGTGGACATGTTGATAAAGTTAGACTATTTCCTAGCTACAAGAACTTTAGCTAGTGTGGAGGATTGTGTAGTTATTCTTTTATGAGATCATATGATCACATCAAATTACTATTAAGATTGTCTCAAATTATGATGCCAAATTCACTTCTTAGTTTTGGCATGTGTTCATGAATAGCCTGAGTACTAGGCTAAGTATGAGTTTAGCTTATCATCGGAAAGCCAATGGGTAGGTTGAGAGTCAACAAGGTACTAAAAGACATGCTTTCTAATTTTTAAATATTTGGAATATTCTATTACCATTAGCATAGTTTACCTACAACAATAGCTATCAAGCAAGCTTGAAGATAACACTGTCTGAGGTCTCATATGACAAGCCTTGTAGGACCTCTCTATGTTAGAGCATGATTGAGGTTATATAGTGTATTAGTTTAGATGTTATTATGGGGATGACTAAGCAAATTAGGAAGATTCATAAGTGTATTAAAGTAGCTTAGGATTACCAAGTGAGCTACACAAATCATAGGGGGAGACCTCTCAAGTTTGTAGTTAACGATAAGATGTTTGTTCATGTCTCTCTACTAAAGGGGTTGATATGTTCTGGTTAGAAAGAAAATCTTGCAACTCATTACATTGGACCATTTGAAATTCTTCAATGTATAGGAGAGGTAGCATATTGTGTTCATTTTCCTCCATAGCTTTTATGAATGCATGATGTATTCCATGTATCTATGCTACAAAAGTATATTTCTAATAATAGTCATGTTGTTGATTGGACTAAGGTATAATTTCAAGATAATGTCTCACATGTGGAGTGATCTATTAGGATTATGAACTAGATGGATAATTCATTGCAAAAGAGGATAGTGCCATGATGAAGATCATATGAAGCCATCATGGTTCTTAAGAGGCTACATAGAAGCTTGTATCTAATTTATGTGTATAATAGACCACTATCCCAAGCTATCCTAATAAATCTCATAAAATAAAACCTATATGAATTAAGTAGAATAGATTTTGAAACCTATATCTCATGGCTTGTAGTACATCTTGTTTGAAATTTTACTTGCATATTATGATGGCATTTTTATTTTAAATAGATTTGGAATTAGCTAAAAAGGTTATCTTAGTTATGATCAGTCTACTATTAGTTACTTTTTCTATTAGTATTTTGGGTTAATTAAGAAAGCATAGATTGATGGTTCAATATCTTTCTATGTATCATAGATATCTTTTTAATATTTTAACAAATACTAGACATGCATACTATATTTTATAAAAATATAAAATCATTAGAAAGTTAAAAGTAATGATTAAGTTATAATAGTTTACCCACTATTATGCATTTAGATTGTGATCTGATTCTAAACTTAATTTGGATTAATAAAAATCTTGATACCCTATATTAAAATCAAAAGTTTGGTTATGTGTGATCATGATTTAGATATGATATCTTAGTTTTTACCTCTTTTCTGAAATCTTGTTCTTAGATGTCATGGAAAACATCAAATATACATTATATTAGACATTATGCATAAGAAGATAATATACCAAATGTGAAATATATGTAACAAAGAAAGTGTTGGCAACCGTTTGGGACATGACCGCCAATGAGTGTCCTTGAACAGGATTTAGGTGCTTGCTGGTCTCTGGTAACACCAAGCCCCAGATACCTCCAAATAGACTCAGTAGTTAATGTGAGTATGTGTGTTTGCTGTTGCGGCGTGTGGTTGTGAAAAATGAAATGATTGCATTGTGTGGAAAACTACAAATGACTTATCTTAAAGATATTTAGCTAACTTTGCCAAGTACTATGAGTTGTTGAGAGTTCCTATTTTGTTCAATTGCTTAGTCTATGCGATCCTTATAATACCTACTTGTGACAAATAAATTTTTGCAAAAACATTTGAGCACAACTCCATGAATCTACTTCTAATTTTCCCCAGAGAAAAAAATAGTTCCACAAGAAACTAGAAATAGAGCAAGATTCAATGGAAATAGACAGAAAAGAAAGCAGATTTGTGTTAAGACCTCAAATGCTTAAACAAGGTAAAATGATATGAGTAAAAACTTCGCAATAAAGCTATCCTAAATTCAATAACTACAAATTGTTCAAACTTCTAAGGCTCAAATAAACAATTTCTTCAAGACAATCTTACTATGCTACCAAAAAAATTTGTTGT
>MNCI01021663.1:1279146-1304188 GCA_015680685.1 Gnetum montanum
AGCTTAAGTGCTAGCTAATAGCTTTTCAAAGTATGATCTCCAAAAATGTGATGTATGAGACCTCCCCCCAAAAAGTCCTCCTTTTCTCCTTGACCCCTGAAGCCTTTTTATAGGGTTCAAAGGTAGGTAGGGAAGTTACATATTCAAAAATATCTTACCTAACTTCTCTCCCAAGTAACTTGGCCAACCAATTAGGAGATTACTTTCCCAACAAGTTAGGAGGTATTAACTTAGGAAGTTAGGATGTTAGAAGATAAATATTTCTTTTGAAAAATAAATCCAATAATTTCATATAATTTATTACAATTATAGCTTTAATAGCCTTTCATTTTTTCTTATTTTAAAATTTTGAAGAATGCTTATTGAAGTTCTTAGTGATTTTATAAACAAGGTGATAACATAATATCTACCTTGGCATAAATGTTGCTGGTACCTTAATCCTAAATAATTCATGTGCACTTTCACCCATATGAAAATGGCTGGAAAATTTAAATTTGAAATATCAAGCTCGAATGTGAAGGTGCCAGGTCTAGAACTACCAGCAACTAATTCAAATTATCTTGCCCTGTCGAAAATCGTTACCAACAACTGCCATCACGGGAGAAGGCTTAGCCACCGCGTTAGGAAATGTCGCCCTGTGTCCCGTAAGATTCTGCAACCATTCTAACCTTCGCCTCTCACAAGTGCTCTTTCAGTTTTGATGATTATACAGAAATTTTCCAAGGTGTTTTATCCTTGAGCAGAGCAAATTCGTATCTGTCACTGCCGCCGTCAAAGCCGGCGTTGTCGCGCTTCAAGGAGAAGCTTCTGCTGGATCTGCGAAATCTAGAACTACCATCGTCCTCGGTGTACGTGGACAAGGCATCTCTGGGTTGATCAAACCCTCGGTCACACCTAGAAACCCTATCAATCCCAGATGAGGTGAAGACTTGCCCCTTTGCCCACTGGATGCGCCTCCCTCATCCAGATCTGGCCAAAGCTGAGGTCGTAGCTGTCGCGCACGTGACAGAGGCTTCTCTTCCATCTGCCGCTGACTTCTTATCCATCGCTATGCATCCTCCCACCACTGGCCATCTATCCTCCACTCACGTACAGTCCTCCCTTGCAGGTTCTAGAAGTATTCCTTGAGAATCTGAAGCCATTTCTAGCGATGTCGATGCCCAGAGTGGTGCCCAAGCCCAAGCCGATGCCGACGTCTCTGATATTTTTGCTATTTTATTCAGTTTTTTCTGCAACAGAAACCTTCTCATCCTTTGTTAATTAAATTTACCTAATGAAATTCAAAACCTGTTGGTAATCCATTCATGAGATCTTTCGCACGTTTCCAACTCTTCAGTGGACCTTAATAATTCATTATCCAACATTAGTGGGGAGTATGCCTTTTGCGGTAAATAATTTCATCCTTTGTCTGCTATTCCAATCTTCAATAAAGGCATTTTAATCTTGCTTTCCAAGAAGGCCTCAACATCAAAATTATTTACCAGTGGATGTTTCTTCAAAAATACCCATCAACTCACAATACTAAAACTGCAAATTTACAACCAAGGATTGTGCCAATTTTAAATAAAATATTCCAACTGTTCCATGGAATGGCCAAATGTGCCAACAGTATGGAAGTCTAGTAGCATTTCTAATACTTTAGCAAGTCTTGTTTTATCTTCCTTGTTAAGCTTTTCATAAGAAGAAGTAAATGTAGACAAGGGAGCTCTTGAAATTTGGACATGAGGATTAGCATTTCTACCCACTAGAATCCTAGGTTGATGGGTTTTCATGTTCCCATAGCTAAAATTCCCTTCCTCATCATCTACTCCCCCTCCATCATGTTGAGAAACGTTTTTGTCATCATTCTTGTTACATCCCATTCTTGGATGTCATGAAAAACATAAAAAATACATTATATTAGACATTGGGCATAAGAAGATAACATAGCAAATGTCAAATATGTGTAACATTTGACATAAAGAATATAGAAAATGAAAAGGAAAATGTAGAAGAAAATATGAAAAGACTACCTTATTAATAACTAATAATGTATCTAGATCATGCTTTGGATGTTCCTTGGGGTTTTCTTCCTTTTGCATCTATCCCTTAGAGGAAATCTAGTGTTGCCATCATGGTTCGGCCTATCACTAGCTAGGAGGGATGGCCAATCCTCTTCTTGTCCTGCATTACCTAGCATCTATTACTTGCCTTTACTGGTGTTGAATCGTGGTTTGCTAGGCCTCAATATCGAGTACTCGATATTAGGTATGCAATATCATAGCCTAGATAACAATATTGAATACACAATATCATGATTCCTATGTTGGCCTCTAAATATTTCATTTAGGCACATAGGAAAGGAGATTTTGGTAAGTTTTTAGGGTTGATTCTTTTTGTTAGTTTTCAGTTAGCTTTTAGTTCTTTCCCAAGTGCATACCCACAATGTGATGTTTGTAATTATACGAAACCTTTGTTCGGGTGTGACATACTTGGACATGCACACAATTGGCAATAAAGATCGAGATTACTCCATCATTTTAGCATTCACTTAGTTTTTAATTATTTAATTGTTAATTATTATTTATTATTTTCTTAGTTAATATTTCTTTATTTTCATTTACTATTCCTATTGTTAATTTCTATTGTTAATGCAGAATGAGTACATCTTAATCATGAATATTTAAGTGTCAATACATGGTAACCCAATAGCATATTAAGTAGTGCTCAAGTAAATGTGCACTTGGTAATCCTAGAGGTAGTACACAAGGTCCAAGATGTGTATGAATGATTAAGGATGAATGATCATCACACTTACACTAGCTTAGGTTTTACTTCATATCTCTTATTAGCTTAATTAAGATTATTTCTCATTATCTCTAGGAGTAGCCTAGTGTTAGAAATCATATCATACACCTCACTCTGGACTAAACCATACATGACAAAGAAAATACTAGTCCAGGTGGGAATTGCAATCAACGTGTAACTATCTGGGTGCCACAAGTAATCCATGTATAGAGTTCAACCAGATCACGTGTACATGCTCATATTCATATGGTTGACCATAGGGGTACTTCACCGCTCATCATTGACACTGTTGCCAAGGATGGTGCTAGCTATTTAGATTAGTTATATCATACAAGATCGCTATAACAAATTATTAATGGTATATCTTTTAGAAAAGAAATTAATTGCAATTAAGTCACACACAATTCACAACAATGTCTCTCTCATAAGATAATGACAACACAACAACTAGCGAGGAAATTCATTGGAGAACCAATGCAATTTATGATGAAAAAGAAGTGTGGAGTACTTAATCTTACACATTAGTTTCATATGTTCATGGACACCCTAGTGATATTCAAGGACTCTTGTCATCCAACTCAGACACCTTTAGTGAGGATGGGACATCCCATAAAACAAGGAGGCTCGTAAGGCCTAGGACCTTCTCAATGGTTAGCAAGAGTTTATTAGGTGATGATTGGAAGACTTATCAAAGTCATGAGGAGTCTTCCAGTTCTTTCTCTTTCTCTACTCCTTCAATGCTAGTGCATGACATGAATGACTATTCCTCAAGGGGTTAGCATAGAAACCAAAATCAAACCCAAGTGCAAAGTTAAGAATTTCAACATGAACATAGACAATATTGTCCCAACTGACAGATTCACAACCTACTTAGCGACGATGAACCCCTGCTAGCTACTAAAATCCTAATGCATATATAAGAGGCTATTCAAATACCGCATAGGCATTGAAAAGAAATTCGTCTACCCAAGCTTGATTTAAACAACTTTCCCAAGTTTTTAGGAGGCTATGATATAGATCTACAACATCATTTACAAGCCTTCTATGATGCCTATGCATGGAACAACATTGATAATGGATGGAAAAGACTTAAGCTCTTTCCTATGACACTCGTTGGCCAACCAAAAGTATGGTATAGGTCTTTAAAACCAAGATCAATTTTTTGTTGGCCAACAATGATAGAACTCTTCAACGAAAGATATCAAACCTATGCAAGAGTGTCAGCCTTGATGAGACAAATCTAAGAATGGAAACAGGGATAACATGAACCCTTGGACATGGCCTTAGAAAAATATTACTCACTAATAAAAAATTGCCTAGCCCATGGGTTCTCTAAGGAAAGGATAATGTGTCACATCATAGATGGTCTCTGTAATGAAACAAGGGAGACCCTAGGAATGTATGTTATATGAACTACAAACCCATCAATTCCAAGAGCTTATTAAGTGGGTAGCAAAAGAAGAAGGAGAAATAGCCAAATGGGAGAATGTTCAAAAATATCAATAGGACAAAAATCTTAAAGTAACAAAGGTCCATCATCATAAAGAGGAGAAATCAACTCACCTTGATGAGGTGGAACCATCCCCATCTTTGCCAATACTAAGATCACTAGATGAAATTGAGGCAAAGATCAATAAAATCATGGAGTGGATACATGAAAAATGCGGAGAATATGCAAACATTATTAGAGGTAAAACCATGCACGATCACTCTAACAACCAAAACAAATAGAGGATGCCAAACCAAGAAATGGGATAGAACACCATTCGACAATTGGAAAGAAGGGTTGAAGAAAACTAGGATAGGGGCTCAACTACAAATCATAAGTATCAATGCGACATTTTTCTATACGATCACCCCAAAGGCCAATGCCCAATCTTGTTACATTTACATGAGCATTGGAAAGGAATGCTACACCAAATTTTATACAGAAGTATTATGTCCAACTATAGTGGCGAAACCCCCAATCATGGGGGAGGCCACCACCAAATGGACCACACTCTTCGTATCACCTAAAACCAAGTGCTTATTATGTTCAACACATTGTTTCTCCAACTAGATCAACATCCTCTACTTTACCTCATTGTTATCATTCTCCCAAGTACTATCAACCCATGTCCTCTCATACAAGATCACCACCTCATGTCCCTTACACTTCTTCTTGCCCTCAATATTCTCATCCTTCACCTCCTTCTACATTGCTACTAGTTGTACTAGATGGCTTTGCACCATAGCATCAACCCACAAATGTTACTTGTGCTACTATTGTCAATAGTAGTGGAAGTCCTCCACAACATCAAAATTATCCTTTCCTTAGGCATGATCATAGAAAGAGACAACACAATTCTGAAACTATTGCATCCTCCAAATTAGCACAAGGCTAGCACTGTGATGCACCTTCCTTTTCGAACTTAATGCCTCCTATTACCTCATCTAGGCTCTCAATTAACACTCCAACAACCATGCAACCTAATGGATATAACCACGTAGGGAGACATATCGATCCTTGCATGCCATCTTATGGTCACGGGTGCCATAGTGGGTCAGCTTCTTATCACATGACCACATCTTATAAATTTTCCAACTATGCCTACTTTAATCACATGTGTAAAACCCAATTTGGGTACATTCCTACCACCACACCAAAATGCACCTAGTGGTTTGGATATGACCAAACCCCAATATTTCTAACATGCATGGATCCAAACTTTCCATTTATTAATACTTTCCATGCTCAAAGGTTTGGTCATGGGGGTTACCCCACATTCTAACAAGTAGAATTAGTAAATTTTTTTCCTTTTCTTTGATTTTATAATTTTTTTTCCAATTTTTTTTCTAATTTTTCATCTTTTAGTTTGTCAACATATCTTTTTGAGAGTAATATCATCGGTGAATAAAATACTCAACCTATCGGTTGAGGTGTTGTTCCATGATATCAAGTTACAATGGACTAATTATTTGGACAGTGAGGCCATGACATCCACCCATCCATTCTATTAATAAGAGGTTCTACTCTGGGTATGATGACATTTTTATCATCATTAAAAGTTAAAGTAACTTTGTAGTCACTATGCCCAAAGCAAAAAGTGATGGACTAAGAGGAACTGGCCAAGGTGTGGCATCAAGGGGACTTGTGGATTCTCTATGGTGACATCTATATGTGTTATCATGCAAATGTCCTTGTAGATCTTACAAAAAATGGAAATAAGAGTAATAAAGGCACTCAATAAAGAAACTCAATGCTATCTAGATGATCCCACTAGAAAGACATGCATCCATGCCTAAAGGTTGGTGGCTTCTCCAAATCACCATTGGAAATGACAAGTTGCCAAAGTGACCAAATGAAGAAAAAGAGAAGAGAGAAGAAAAAAAATGAAGAAACGATCAAGAGGAATGTGCCATAGAGAAATTCCAGATCACACCTCCCTTGGACAAAATGCGAAGTGATCATACACCTTGCTATCATGATGCTCTTATGGTTGTCTATCATTGGATGAAACAATGCAATGTCACTGATTGGAGTCATGGACTTGGTCTTGATTTTGGAGTGAAAAGCTAATGATACATTAATCACGCCCTGCAATCAAGATTCATTATGACCAAAGTATGTTCTCTCATGTCCCAATCTCTGCAATCCTTTCTACGACTCATCTCACCCCACTATCCAAGTATTTCTAACTTGTGACCTATGTGGTAGAGAATTCATACCTCATCATAGTGGTATTTAATATGTGTATGTTTTTTTGTAGTGATGCAAATTTTATTTAACCATTCTAGTGCCTATAGACATTTTAAGGTGTGGTAACACAAGGGCATGATAGGTTGGAACCTACTTTGGGGAGGACCCACTCACATAACTTTTGTAATCTATACTTATTGCACACCACCAAATCATCTTATACCCTCTAAGTACTGCATTACTGAATTTATTCTTTCCTTTATCATCATTTCAACCCAAACATTCGTGTGCACCACTACATATCCTTTCTTCTCACCCTATTCAAGAACTTCATTGTATAATTCCACTTTATTATGGTTCCTTAATCACCACTTGACATTACCCTAGATCCCTCAAATTTACCTTAAATCCTTCTTTTTTGGCTATGGAAATTCAAAAATTTATCAATTTTTCCAAGTACCCTATTCTAGACGAGATGCAATATTGAGTACCTAGTATCGAGTCAGATGCGATATCGCATCCATAAAACCTATNAAACATCAATATCTTGCTCATTAATGCTCCAATTCTCCTTTTGATTGAACAGAGTATTTAATTCAGTCATGGGGAAAGGGTACTCTCCAAGTTGTGCATAGTTTTCTTAAAATTCGTTGATGTCCAAAGTATATCATAGGGGTAAGTGATCTTGATAAATGATAAGAATTGGTGCCAAACCAATTTTATTCCTTCACCCAAATCATAAAAATTATTATTGGAGCCACTCAATCAAATTGGGCCTGAGATTAAAACCTTTAGGGGGATTTTCTTAAAAATTTCTAACTCTAAAATCATACTAAGCAAAAATAAATTCATTAAAGATAATGAGTAAGGTATAAGATAATTAAATTTTGTTAAATAGCCTTACTAATAGTTGATCCTATGTGATTACAGATGGCCCCTAAATGAGGAAAATAGGGAAGATCCTCTCAAGATGCATTCAAACGACCAAGTAGAGGCAAAGGCCAAGGACCTCTTATAGACCATGTAGAGCAAGAGGCATAATCATTCAACATCCATCAAGAACCCTGTGGTACTGCATAATATGGACATGCAAAAGGTGGAGAAGGTAGTGCACCTGAATAAGGACAACATCTCATGTTGTCTTTGGAATGTATTCAGGTGATTCGAGAAAGATCCACGTCAGCTGTAATGATTGTGGAACTTAATTTTGAATCCTTTACCAAATTTGACCTTGAGTTAGTCAAAGATCAACTCAAAGGATTTCGACTGTGACCTATTCTCTTAAAGAGTGGTGAATGGTATTTGGGGGATACATACTAATTTTGGCATAATAAGGGAGAAGGCACCACTGCTGATATTGATGGAATTTCACTTGATTTCTCTACTGAGGCCATTTTGGAAGTTCTAAACCTTTCGAATACAAGGCCCAAGGTTTCTCACCTATCCACTTGCTCTGATGCTGATGCATAGAAAGTATGGTTAAAGAGGACATACAAAAAGGAAAATAAAACATATGGAGAACTCACCCTTGAAGAGAGAATCTATTTTAAAATTTGCACCTATCACATCTTCCCGACAAAAGGATTAAATAAGATTTCCACCTATGCAACTAGAGGAAGTACAGTTTTGATGGGCAAGGCTAATGCCAAACTACCCCATCTATATCTCATAAAAATATTAAGGTGGCTTGAAGAATATAAGATAGGGAATCTTGCATTGCCTTTCCCTTGTCTAATCAAGAAGCTATGCCAGTGTACTAGAATTCTAGGGTACAGTAATGAAGTCTCCAGAAAAGCTCAAAATATCTCATATGCTAAATTACTAAAGCCACCAACACCAAGGAAAGATGCTAGTGAGACATTAGAGCTTGAGCAAGAGTAGATGGTTGGGCCCACTACACCTCAAACAACAGGGCCTAGCCAACTTCCAAACATAAGGCCTAGTCAACTATAGGAGGTAGGGCCTAGCACACAACCCACATGCCAACAAGACCAACCACCACCACCACTACAAGACTATCAACCATTGATGAGCCACCTTAGGGCCATCGTAAAAATAGTTAGTTGGGGAAGTCATCATGAGGTTAACCTCTTCAAAGTAATTGACGCTGCTGTATAGCCCATGGTCTCAATTGATCATGCACGGGATGAGGTTTCTATACAAATAGGAGGGGAATCACGTTGGTCACAACAAATCTCTGGAAATGCTGCATCTTTTCAAGTGCAATTAGAAACTTGTGAAGGTGCCACAATAGTGGTCATGCAACACCAAGATGTAGCTAGAGTAGTAGAAGTGGTTGTAGACCACATTAAAGAATCATTCAATATCCCTGTTGTCCCACTGATGGATCTCATAGGAGCATGTGATGCTAAAGTCATAGTTGGTCCCTTGATGACTCCTACAGAACATGAGAGGATGCTTTGAATCAGTTACTATAAATAGGACAAGTAATGACATCTTTATTTGACATCCCTCTAGATGTCATAGCAACATAATTAGATCTCATTTCCATAAAGGGAAAGCTGGTCATGGCGAAGGTCAGGTCCGAACATGCTAAGGACGAGTTGAGAAGACTCCAAGAGAAGTTCATCACCCTGCAGACCACATAGCAGAATCCATTCCAAATTATCCCAGCTGACTAGCTAGAGTTATTTCAAATGGAGCAATTGAATAAACTATTAGAAGACAATAAAAATATGGAAAAGGAAAAAGAGAAGGCTAATTGGGATGCTTCGAAGGCACAAGCCCAAACGTATGCACATGCTAAAGCACTCAAGGCCTTATAGGAAGAAAATAAACTCCTTGCCGCTTAGAATCTCTGATTGATTACAATTAAAAAATAGAAGAATGTTCTTGAGGAGAATTTCTAGTAAATGTGAGAATAATTAATAAGGGTCAACCAAGACATGAATCATTTAGCCAAAGAAAGTAGGACCCTCTCAATGGAGAAGGTACATGCAATCCATCAAAATATGGCCATTGAAATAAGCACGTGGAAAAATGAGGCTAAGCGACATGAGAAGCTAAAAGAGCATTTTTGGGACCAAGTGGAAATGTACAAGTAGATCATTAAAAAATAAATTCATATGACTAAGACTCATATCAATGCTTTTAGTGCTCAAAACATTGACTGGTAGGCCATACTAGATACCTATGCCTTCATCCACTAAGCGGAAGTAAAGAGCTAGGACCTACAGATTCAAGACCTCATTGAGTACATGGAGTTGGAAAACCTATAGTATGCTAACTTGGCCATGTTAATAGCAAGACACCTATGGATAGAATTGGAGAAGCAGGTAGTAGCCACCTACACCAAGTATGAAGTAGAATTTTCTGAACACAAAAAGACACTGTAGAAATTAGAGGTAGCAAATTCTAAATTAGAGGTGGTCAAAGCTAGCTACCAAGGGCAAAAACATGTTTTGGCAGATTTGGCTCAATGGCTCACAAATTACCGAGAATGTAGAGACAAAGCTAGATCCTATGAGGAGGAATGACAATTATTTGTGGCTAGGCACATCAAAGCTCATTAGATGTTTCTACAACTACCATGTCCATGGGAGGTGCCAACTCCATCAAATATTGGAATATCAGCATGGATGGCACATGACCCCCAAATTGAAGAAGAAAAGCTTCATGCACTCCTTCAGAGATATCCATTTCCAAAGCCTGGAGCACAAGATAAGGGGAAGAGGCCCATGGAGGATCCACCACCACTAGGAACCAGATGATTTCCAACAATTTTGTCTTTTGTATTCTATGTTGGTGTCCTAATTTTGTTTTGTTTAATTCCACACTGCAACATGAAATAATTCATAGTTATTTAATAATCCCATATCTATCCTCTATGTAATCAAATGAAATAATTCTCATTTTGATTTTTTAACTCGAGGATGAGTTGTTATTCAGTTGTGGGGGTATGATGAATCACAGTTTACTAGGCCCTAATATCAGGTATGTGATATCGCAGCCTAAAAAACAATATTGAATACATGATATCATGATTCGTGTGTTGGCTTATAAATATAGCACTTAGGTCCATAGGAAAGGATCTTTTGGTAAGTTTTTAGGGTCAATTATTTTTTTCAGTTTTCAATTAGCTTTTAGTTCTTTCCCAGGTGCATGCTTGCAGTTTGATGTTTGTAATTGTACAGAACCTTTGTTAGAGTGTGATGTACTTGGACATGCACACAATCAACAATAAAGATTAAGATTACTCCATCATTGCAGCATTCACTTAGTTTTTAATTGTCTAATTTTTAATTATTATTATTATTTTCTTAGTTAATATTTCTTTATCATCATTTAATATTCCTATTATTAATTCTTATTATTAATGCAGAATGAGTACGTCTTAATCACAAAGATTTAAGTGTCACTACATGACAACCCAGTAGCGTATCAAGTAGTGCTTAAGTAAATGTGCACCTGGTAATCCCAAAGGTAGTACACGAGGTCCAAGATGCATACGGATGATTAAGGATGGATGCTCATCGCACTTAGGCTAGCTTATGTTTTACTTCATATCACTTATTAGCTTAATCAAAATTATTTCTCATTATCTCTAGGAGTAGCCTAGTGTTTGAAATCATATCATACACCCCACTCTAGACTAAACCATATGTGATAAATCAAATACTAGTTCAGGTGGGAAGACAGTGAACTACAATCAATGTATAACTATCTATGTGCCACAACTAGTCCATCTATGAAGTTCGACTGGATTGCATGTACACACTCGTATTCATATGATTGAGCATAGGGGTACCTCATTGCTCATCAACTAGCTCTACAACTCCATGCTAATATGACCTATAATGGCCAAGTATAAATACCTTAGGTCAAACCTTCAAAGATGACCTAAGGAGACATGTCTATTATTGTAATATGTCCTTTTGAATCTTAATTACAACTTGCCCTTTCAAATCTTGTTACATTGATCTCAACAGTAGTTATGAAGAGACAATATCTTCATTATGCAGTATCACCATTCAAGAATGGAGATTTTATAGTTCTAATGTGAATTCTTATCATCTCTATGACTTTGAATATGGCTAGGGCTTACATTCCTATCTACCTTGGCATCGATCTCATCTGATTAAGCAACTATTAGTTAAAAGATAGACTTCATGCTTTCCATGTCTCTGTTCAGGGCTTGAATTTATTTCTTCTTAGGTACCATCTAAAATTGATTAAAAAATCCATAACAACTTTCAAAAAATAATTAACCTAACACTTTGATACCAATAATGCTAAAGTACGATCACTTTGCTTATTTTAAACCTTTCAATCCAACTAAATCAAGATATTATGAAAGAAAATTCAATGTGCTTAAAAATAAGGAAACTATCTATCTTTAATAAATGTAAAGAAGATTATAAATTAGTGGTTCTGTAATCCCTAACATCACCAATCACTCATATTCACTCAATGCTATTGCAAAGCATAAGGCTCTATAATCATACAATGTTTGTCTTTAATGCAAGGCACAACTGAATGAGATATCTGATAAAAACACAAGCATAAGATCTAAACACAACATATACAAGAGACACAAAGGTCAAGCATATACAATTAACCATAGAGATGCATACACACTAATGCAATCTCACACTTGTGCTCTTATTTCACTCTCATGTTCAAAAGCATGAAAATGCATACAAAATTTATTAAAAACTAAAGTATTAAGAATATTTTTCCATGCACAACTTATATATTCTCAACTATTTCCATCTTTTTCTCATCCTTTTGTACTTTTTTATACTTGGAATAACTAACTCAGAACTTTTCCTAGTCATACACATTAGCTCTAGACCTTTTCAAGATATCTCACTATCATCTCCAATATGTAGAAGAGATGTGTCATCAACTTGGAAGATGTCTCTAGTGTATGTGAGACATTTCCTCTTAGATAGAGACATCGCAAGTATCTCAAGTTTAGGAGAGATGTCTCACATTAGATGACTCAATTTTGAGAGAGGTGTCACCCAATATTTTTAGATGTCTTATTCACTTCTCAAACATCTCTTGTGAAAGCTTGGCTCTTGGAAATACATCCACTAGATTTCTAAGACATCTCCATAACATCCAAAACTAAAAATACTACTTATAGGGAGGAAAAATGGGATTAAAAGAGATGTTCCTATATCAAGATCTCCTTCAACGTAGTGCTTTTAATTAGCAAATTGCTTTCCAAACCATCTTTCATGTTCTCTAATTCTATAGGAAGTTTTCTATTATTAGTCAATCCAACCAGTATTACTACCATGTTTTTTTATGTATTGTATAAAAGGTTTAAAATATTTTTCCCACTAGGTCTTATAAAGATATCAATATTCATATGAAAGAACTTTTTCTTTCAAAAGGATGAAGAATAAATTTTAGAGAGAAAAATATTAGTAGAAAATAGCCTAATAAAGTAGCATCTGTGTACACTTCTACTTTACTTATAGGCTTTCAAACACAAACATTAGAAATATAAATTTATTAAATTGAAAATAAATTCTATCATTTTTTTATTGATAGTTATACCAAGTATAATGCTTCTCATTTGAATGATATAGAAATACAGAGCTAACATCAAAAAGAAAATATTTTTTCTTAAAATTACACCTATCATTTTTTCCTTGAGAAGGCATATTAGGGGAAAGACAAAAAATTTGATCTAAATGAAATGAAGCTTTATTACATTAGAAGTTCTATAGGATCTATTAGACAAATATTACATTTTCATAAAAAATAAAGATGAATTTTACAAATTGACCAAGCACTAAAAGGGACATAAAAAAATCATATAGGCTTTTTGATGTAACATTATAACACTATCTTAAATGGGTAGCCATGTTACAAAAAAGAAATACATGTAACTCATCTTCAAGGGCTCTTGACATGCACAACCCATAAATGTGCTCTTATCGAGAGAGTTGAATCCATCTTCCACTTTCAATTCTAAAATGATGAGAACTTAATTGAAGCTTGATAATAGCATTCTAATACTAAATGGAAATACAAGATAAGACCTAGTAAGCTTCTACTTCTAGTTTATTAGTTCTAATGTGATATAAATAAAATTACATATTTCCTTCCACATTAGTGTGACATCCTATTCCCAAATGTCATTAAAACATGATTTTTCATTACTTAATTCATCACGCTTGTGAGAATTATAATGAAAATTCCATGACATAAATTGATAAATGAATAACTTGGTAAATTACTATTGCACTTTATTTAATAGGAAGGAAAAATAGAGGAAAATTTCATTAATGAAAGTGGTACACTGTAACACCCTTTGGGTTATCTTTCCATGCCACTTAAGACTTATAGGAAATCCATCACTACCACCATGGTTAGGCTCTCTAACCAAAGGGGTGATTAGTCCCTTCTTATCCCGCTTCACCCATCTCCTTGCTAATCCAAGATTTCCAACTTCATGTTGCCATGACCTCTAACCTAGCCTTAAATAGCATAGGTCAAACCCATTCCTAATGGATACATGAATAATCATAACTTCTCATAAAAAGGCACCCCTTCTTTCAAAGGTTAATTATATTGTTATAATGCAATTTCATCCTTCACAAGGGATGGGACATTACAATCTATCCCCCTTAAGCATTCAACTCATTTGATCAGTTGCTAATTCCTCATTATGATCTTCAATTGTAGATTCATTATTATCTTCATTATCATCTATAAAAACAAAGAATATAATTTATTAAATATAATTCATTACTTTAGGAATATATACATTTTATCATTTAGTATCATAATGATAAAAATTTTAGGGATAAGTGTTAAGAATGAACTTCCTATTTTCCCAAGTTTGTTCATCATAATTTGATCATTGGATGAGTACATTGCTAATAGTTTTATTTTGAATCTTCTTGGTTTAGTGATTCTTGATTGCAATTGGTTTGACTTTGAATATGGTATTAGATATCAAGGGAAAAGTGTTCCAATCTAGCACATATGACACATCATTTTCATGAAATTTCTTTAGCAAACTTGGATGGAAGACTGGGTGAATTCTTAAGGTTGTTGGAAGATTTAACCAATATGCTACTTCACTGATTCTTTCAAAGATTTCAAAGGATCCACAATATCTTAGGGCCAACTTAGTATATTTCCTAAATTTAAGGAAACTTCTAGTGGACTTTAATCTTAGTAGTACTTGATCTCCCACTCGAAATTGATAGTAATTCTAAATCATCGACAATTGATAGTAATTCTAAATCATGGGTTGAGTAATTTACCTTAGATCATTACAATTTATGAGATTCATAACATACTAGTTTATTTTCTTGTGAAAGGACTACACCTATTCCTATTCCATAAGCATTTGTAAATACTTCAAATGGTATTTCTTTGTCTCCAATTCTCAAAATAGGGACTACTGTAAGTAACATTGTTAACCTGAGAAAAGCTTCCCTAAATTTTTAATCAAACTTAAACACATGCCTTTCCTGCAAAAGATTAGTTAAGGGGGCTACCAATGTAGAATAATCTTTAATAAAACATCAATAAAGACTTGTTAAGCCAAAGAAACTGTGAACCACTATAACATCTTTTAATTCTAGCCAATCCTAAGTTGTACTAACTTTTGCTAAATTTACTTGTAATCCTTTCTTCGAAACTCTATGGCCTAAGTATGTAACCTCTTCTTTGAAGAGTTCACATTTACTTAATTTTTCTTTTAATTGATGTTCTTTAAGAACTTCCATTGTAATTTTTAAATGTTTAACATGTTCTTCTCTTGATTTAAAGTAAACAAGTATATCATCCATAAATACTATAATAAATTGATTAAGGTATTCATGAAAGATATTATTCATTAATGCCATGAATGTTGTAGGTGTGTTAGTTAATCTAAATAGCATCATCACAAATTCATATAATCCATACCTAGTTTTAAATGTATTTTTCTCAATGTCTTTTTCCTTAATCCTTATTTGGTAGTAGCCTTCTTTTAAATCAATCTTTGAGAAATAACATGCTCTTGTAATTTGATCAAACAAGCCATCGATTCTAGGCAAGGAATAAGTGTTTTTAATCATTGATTTATTTAATTACCTATAATCAATGCATAATCTTAACATACCATATTTCTTTTTAATGAATAAAACTAGTGCACTTTAAGGTGATACACTAGGTCTAATCTTCCCTCCTTTCAATAATTGGTCTAATTTTACTTTCAATTCTATTAATTCAAAAGTGGAAAACCTATAACATGCTTTTGAAACTAGTTGTGTACTAGGAAAAATATCAATAGCATGTTCAATAGTTCTTTTTAAAGGTAATTCTCTAGTTTCACCAAATACTAAGTATCTATATTCCTCAAGTTATTTTGGGATTTCAATATCATAAGATTTTTGAGGTTGACTTACTTTTACTACCAACATTGTAGCACTGTTCTTGACTAACCTCTTAGCTTGCATAATAATTATCATGTGAATTTGCTTTGCAGTTCCTACCCCCCTTAGAATTTTGACTCTATTAGAAGTTGGTACTGTTAAAATGCATGTTCCAAAGTGGGTAGTAATATCATATTGTTGTAGAAAATACATCCCTAAGATTGCATTGGCATCGCCTAATTCAAATTCAAATAATTTATCAACAAAAGGCATGTCTTGAAAAGTAAAGGTAATATCTTCATTCCTAGTATGCTTTCTCACAGTCATTCCATCTACAAGTTCTATCTTAATAACTTTCTTGGAAGGTAAACTTAATTTAAATAACTTAACTAAAGTTGGGGAAATAAAGTTATGACTAGTGCCATTATCAATGAAATATTTTTTTTTACCCTTAATTTACCCTTCAAAAATCAATAAAGAAAATTGAAATTTTCTGAGACCTGACTTACATGATGTTGAAATCTTCTTCAAAGCTATTGTGGTGGTTTTGCCTTTTCCTTTGGTCATGTTAGGATTGGAATTTTTATTCTTGGTTTGATTGGTTCTTTAAAATTTTGCTCATAATTTTGGATAGTCTCATTTGAAACAATCTTTGCCACAAGCAAAACATCCTAATCAATCTCTCTTTGTTGGTATTTCTTGTATCATTACTTCTCAAAGGGTAGTTTGTACTTGATTTGATTCTTTGTAGTCTTTAGCAATTATATAGGCTTCATCAAGTATTTGAGGGCTATGTGCTCATTTTTAGGATAGAAATTGTGCATGTAGTCCACCAATAAACTTTGAAGCTAATTCGCCCTCATCCCAATGGCTTACATACTAAGAGAGATAGGAAAATTCCTTGTAGTAATCTTCCATAGATCGTCTTCCCAATCTTAAGGGATCAAACCTCATCTTGCACTCTTTGAGAAAGGAATTTGGTACAACTTTTTATTGAAAATATTGATAGAATTTTAGCTAATTTTTAATCAATCCTTGAGATCTCAATCCATTCCACCATGTTGTTGCAAGTCCTTTCTAGTATAGGGAGATAATTTCTAAACATTCTTGGCCTAAAAAATTTAACATATCGAAGTAATTCTTCATTGTATCAAGCTAATATTTTTTCTTGATACTAGATCTAGATGCTCCATCATAATGATCTAATTTTACCCTTTTGGCATGCCCTTATGTTAGTGATTCTCTTAGTGCATTTTTCCAATTCCAATATCCCTCTTCTTTGGTTTATATTCTTTGATCTAATGAAGGGATCTCAACATCCTAGTGTCCAATAGGTGGGAATTCATTTCTATGTTGATTCCTAGGGGGAAGTTTATCTTGATCTTTGTGTTGATCCTTAGGTGGAAAGTGGCTTAGATTTGGAGGTTAGGTGAGATGGTCGGTGAGATGGTTGGTTAACTACTTGATGGAGTCTACAAAGGAATCCATCTTTCCTTGCACTTTTGACAATGTTCCTTTTAAGCTTTGGGATAATTTCCTAATTTCTTCAAGAATATTTTTCATCCTTATCCCAAGTCCTTGATTTAACTAATGAAGTTCCTCTTAAATAGCCTTGAATTCATTAATTTGATCCTTAAGGACATTCATTCGGTAATTGACTCAGGTCTCCATTTCTCTCCAATGTACTCTTTGAGTTCTGGACATTGATAAGTTGAATAAATTAGGCATGTTAATAATCCTTAACTTCATTGTCCCTTTTTATGGGTCTTGAGATAATTAGTTGATTGTAGGAGAGGTTATAACTTTCTTGAACTTCTACTTGATCACAAAATCCTAATTTATTTTGGGACCCTAAATGGTGGCTTGGAAAATTAATTTTCTTTTATCCAAAAGATAAATCTAATTATTTCATAGTGTCCAAAAGGTTCAAATCTATTAAACTCAATTTTTTTTTTGTTGAAAACAAACTTTAAAATCAAAAATTATGGTTGTTTATAAGTTTGTAAAATTTTCACAATTTTCAAGACTTCCCAAGAGGTCACCCATCCCAGTACTACTCTAAGATGAGCACATTTAATTGTGAAATATTTATCTAAACTATTTTCACAACATCTAATTATTTTTTTTTATTTTTAAAAATTTCTTCTTCCATGTTCTTAATTTAAACTAACATTTTGAAGATGAAAATTTTGAAATTTTTTCGTTGGTTGACATCCTATTCCCAAATGTTGTTAAAACATGATTTTTTGTTGCTTAATTCATCATGATCATGAGTGCTATAATGGAAATACCATGAAATAACTTGATAAATGAATAACTTCATAAATTACTAGTGCATTAAATATAATAGGAAAGAAAAATAGAGAAAATTTATTAATGAGAGTGTTACACTGTAACACCCTTTCGGTTATCTTTCCGTGCCACTTAAGCCTTAGAGGTAATTGGGCACTGCCACCATGGTTACGCTATCCAGCTAAAATGGATTATCAGTTCCTTCTTGTCATGCTTCACCTAGCTCACGTCACTTGATAATCCAAGCTCCCTAACTCTATGTCAGCACAACCTCTAAACGTAGCCTTAAATGGCATAGGTCAAACCCATTCTTGAAGCGTATATGAATAATCATAACTTGTCATAATTAGGCATCCCTTCTTTCAAAGGTTAATTACATTTTTATAATACAATTATGTCCTTAATAAGGGATGGGATGCTACAATTAGTTTATATATGTATTAAAACCTTCTACTTGACTAGTTGGAAAATATGCTTAGTATTTTTTTGCACATCCTCCCAATTGATATTCCATTTTCTCAATCGTTGCATTCCAAAAAAATACCCACCACAATCACATGAATCCTTAAGAACTAGTTTAGAGAATTTATCTTGCCTTGAGATATGCAAGCTATGAATGTATGTAATAAATTAAAACAAGGCTTTTGCTTCTAAAGGCAATAAATCACATTTACATATAAACTCTTTATATAAGATATGCTTGATGTATATTGTAAAGGATTTTATGCACATGTCATTATCTTCATGCAAAAGAAAGAAACAAGAAGTTTGCAATTCAAAAGTACCCTTAATAAATTCCAAAACAAATAATCAAATAACCAATAACCAATCAAGTATCAAAATTCTATCAACAAGCTTTGCTTATGTTCTCATTATCTTAGTATTAAAAGTGAAAGATGGATTCAACTCACTTGAGAGAGTGCATTTATAAGTTATAAATATTATGAGCCTTTGAAGATGAGTTAATATGTATTTCGTTCTTATATTGTGACCATCCATTTGAGATAGCATTATAATATTATAGTAAAGAACATGTATGATTTATTTTTGATGCTCCTATTAGTGGTTGGTTAATTTGTAGAGTCTATCTTTATTTTTCATGAAGGAATCATCATTTAGAGTGATAGTAAAGTACTCATTTCTTAAGTTGAAGACTTGGGTTCTAGTTTGGATGTCGCCATTCAAAGAGGTTGGGCTTTCACTCAACTACCCACCCTCCTAGAACCTCATTTAGCAAGATAAGTACTATGGATCTAGATGATGATCCTTCTATCTTCTTTTTTCATAAAATGTAATCTTTGTCCAATGAATCCTACAAGTCTTTGGACATAATAAACTAACATTTCATTTCATAAGACACATATATTAGTATGATTCTTTGTATTTACATCATGCTCCAAAGTTTATTCTAACATAGCTACATGTATTAAATTTAATATACATACATATCAACACAACATTGTATTGATGTGTGTTAGTTATTATTATTATTATTTTCTTTCTGATGCTATATATAATCCTTAATGTCCTTCAATAGTGATGGCAAGTTTTTAAAATGTTCTTCTTTCTCTCTAAAACATTTTCAAAGAGACTTCTCTTCCAAAATAAAATGACTTAAAAAGCCTTGGTTGAATTTTTAACCCTAATTGTAATAATGTATTGTCATGATTATCCTAGCATTATCTTGACTATATGAAGTATTGAACTTAGTAATATTGTATATAATTACTATAGAAATATTTAGCTTTTTATGGTTTGGATGATAAATATAGATCCAATGGATCTAAAGATGTAATAAAATTTCAATTTTAGTTTTTTGTTATATGTGGAAGTGTATTACTTTAATGGTAAGAGTCTTGATTTGGTAACCCCATGTCAAAGAATCGATTCTACTAAGCAACATTGAGTAAATGTATTAGTAATAACAAAAAATTATATATTACATTACATGCTTAATACTAAGTAGAAAACATGAAAAAAAAAACATTATAATTTTGAGAATGTTATAATCTATAACCATACAATTAATGCTTTAAAAATCAAATCAAGAAAATTATTTCTTAGTATTAAGAAAGATCATAGTCCTAACAACATTTATATGACTTTCAATATCCATGGCTGAACTTAACATAGGAAGAAGATTTGTGGTAAATATTTCTAGCTATTACTAATATTTATATCAAAGCAAAATTTACTAGAAAATGATTCCATAATTTTTAGATGACCTTCACCTTGTTGCTTAATTTTAATCTTACACTAAAAATATTTATCATCAACTATAACCTTCTTATCAGTATTATCTTTAATCTTTAACTTAATAGCATTCTTATTACATAAGAAAAAATTTGTTGCCTTATGAGCTATCTCTTTGGACTAATTAATAGTTCCTCTAGTACGCGTAAACATAGTTACATAAGCTTTATCCTCTTTGGTTTTTTTATTGTTATTTAAACATAAATTTTCATATTTTCAATTTCAAATTATTTTTTCTATCTTCAAATATAACCTATTTTCTCTTTTTATTAGCATATTTTTTTACCAAAAAAGGATAAGCATTAAATAAATTTCCTCAATGATAATAAACTTTATAAGAATTAAGAAGATTAGAATATGTAATTTTTTGATATAATAATTAGTAAGGGTGCTTTGGGATTATTTATGTTACTTTCTAAATGAAAAGTAGAAATCCTTCTAGAATGGGTATTCAATCGGTCTTGGAAAATTTGCATATTTTAATTACTTGGTTATACTAACATATTGAAAATAGTTTCATCCTTTTTCACTAATGCTTAGACATCATCCTTGAGTATGTTGCAATCATCAATATCATGTCCTATAGCTTCATGATAATAAGAAAAAAACTTATTTAGATTGTACTACTTTGGGATAGGTGGATCTCTATCCACCTGCTAGGAAGGATCAATGGCCAAAGTTTTAAGCATTTTCAATTATTTCCTTTCTTTCTCTAAGACGTGTTTTGTGATAATGTGTCCTTCTTTTAGTAATATGTTGCAAAGTTGTATGTATGTTATCAAGAAATTGTAATATTTGGACATATCCTTGGATGGTCTTCTTTTTCCATTATTGACTTAGTTTTCTTCATCACCATTGAATTTTAGATTTAAACTTTTATTCCCTCTATTTATAGAGGATGACCAGTTAAGGATTTGTTCATTGATGCCATCATTTTTCTTGTGTTTTGGAATGTTTTATCATTGATATCTATTTTATTGGTCTTGTTACAAAAGTTAACTTATTCTAGATCATTACATTAGATGGTGTTGTATCCACTTTGGCTTTTCCTATAAATCAGAATTTTTGATGCACTTAACATCTTCAATAGCTCAAGTCTCCCCGAAAGGTCCCAATTCTAATGTTCTACATCATTGGTGACATCATTCCTAATCATAATTTCTACAAAGCATCAAATTTGATGTCCTACATTGCTTACAACATTATTCTTTGTCATCTGTCCACCAACTTCAATTTTGACATGCAATGTAACTTTTCATGTTGATCCTAACTTGTAGGCTTAACATTTGACATCATTCCATCTTTTAAAATCTAATTTCACTCTTTTGCATCAATAACATTTTGACATTAGTTTCAACTTCATATATTATTTCTCCTATCCAAAAGCTTTTAGAAGTTTTAGTGGATCCCAATGTGACATTTTTCATAACTAATGAGGCTTTTTAACTTATAAATAAGAGCATACTCCTGATCAATAAGGGGTTGGACATCTTTAAGAGAGAGAACATTGAATAGGATTAATCTCAATGATAGTATCCTTTCAAGCATCAAATCCTTTAAGTGCTTTTAGCCACTTTCAATGCCTCAAATTCTTCTTATCTTTCTCTATTAGTATAGATTATATTCCCTTCATGTTATCCACTTGACTCATGATGATTTCATTTGGATTTTAATCCACAAATCAATCTAGTTTAATCTTTTTCCCCTCTTGTCAATCTCACATCTACAAGATCTCTTGAATAAGATTTTTATTAGATGCGTGCATTAGAGAGAATCAAGGTAACACAGCTCCTTGTCCATTACCTCTAATTTCTTATTTAATTTCCTAGATTATTGTTTCTCTTTTCTTGGTTCTTCCATGTTTACTTTCTATGTTATTTAATTATATAATCCACTTACACCTTGATTTTAATTTTTGGATTAGGAATAAAATTTAGCTTTTGTTCCTATATTTAGTATTTTTCATACTATATATTTTTTCATACTTTTTTCTTTCCAGACAAATCCTAAGTGATTAATTACTTTTCTTTCCTAACATTTCCATCTCGTGAATAAGATAGTAATAGTCTATCTACATTCTTGTATAAATTCAAGTGACCGTGTTGCATCATTGTTATTTCTATGTAATTTAAAATCATTTATATTTATAATATATCATACACAAACATGGCTTAAACTGCTAGTTTACTAATGCTATAAAAGTATTGTTTTGATCTCAGAATACATTTTTAGATGATTTAGTGATCATGGAATATCTAGCTCATTTCATCCAAGGTTATTATAAATCCAATTATGATGATTTCTACTACAACATATGGTCACATTCTTGATGTGCTTTGTAGAAGCAATGGTATCACATAGGCTAAGTAACATAGAATAAACTAACTTACCTCTACTATAGTCACTCATAACATCTTCATAAATGTTCGAACGTTGTTTACTAGGGAGTGAATAAGTTCTAGTATGGTTGATATTCATCTAGAGATGAACTTGGAGATAGATTTATTATGAGCTTATTTCATTAACAAGAGCTTTTAAAAAGTATCACCCTTAGTGATAATGGATTTAAACCTTTACACAAATGTGATGAAGAATTGTTCTAGGGAGGTGATAGACCCATGGAAAAGGAATATATACCATTCAAGTATTTTTCCAATTAAAGACTTCAAAAAGCTTCTAAGAATGATGTAGGGGTAATTGACTAATAACATGCATTCATTGCAAAAAGTAATGACATGATTTATGGGATCATACTCTACATCAATATTAATAAAGATAGGTAATAAAACTTCCTTGTATACTTGGGAAAGTAAGATCAATGACCTAATGGAATCAAGAAGGCTGATAATAGAAATATTAAGACTGCCCCCATATAATGCAATGGTCTTTTGCATTAGATCCTCATCCACATAAAACTTGGAAGAGATATCTTAAAGTAATATGATTAACTTAAGGGAAATCCTACACATTGATGGAATAAAGGTGTTTCTTGACACTGAATTGTAGTCAACTAAGATAAGATAAATGTGAGCATGATGAACATTGAAGCTAATGATATAATATTGCAATGGGATACATGGTGTAATAATGAGGGGAAAGGTAAGGGAAAATGTAACTATTAAATAGGAATAGTATGTACTAAGTATTAAAAAGAATTAAATCATAAGTTGACACTCTACACTAGTATAGGAGATGTGAGATTATTTGTAGTCATGTTAAGAAAAATATTGTAGGCCAATGGCAATTTAGTCATAGGTAGAACAATGACTATGGAATTAGATATTGTAGAAGTTGTAGGATTAATAGTTTGACGTATGAAAAATGAATTAGTATAATCAATTAGATTCACATGTAGTATACTTTGAGGTAGTATGACATGTTAATAGAAAGGATCTAAAGGTTTAAAATCATGGGAATATCGTCTTCATCATTATTATGAATGCTAATATCACCCCCTCCCTTTCCATGTTGATCTTGAAACTCATAAGTTTTACTTACATTAATGTTGGGATGGTTCACCAGGTATTCAACGTGTTTTTTTTTCTAGTGAACTTTAGCACTAGTTATTGTTTGAATTTCATCTCATATGACTAGGTACTCTACTAACGTAGCATGCTCAAATTGATGTAACTCAATGAAATAATTTGGATCAAGAATGAAATTTTTTAAGCCATGGGTTATCTTATATATGGTCATACTCCTTAGCTCATTTTTAGAAACATCTATGTTTAGTTCCTATTTTTTGCAAGTAATCTTGTAGTCCTACTAAGCCATGGATGTCATTAGAACATGTGCCTTCCATATCTTCATTAGTTTATAAATTTAGAAGTTGTGACACAATTCAAATCCTTTGCTAGATATGGTATCAATGAGTGTCTCATGTGCATACTTTAAAAACAAAGATCAAGTCCAAATAAGAAAATAAAACTACATAAAAGTGGTAAAAATGTGAAAATTCTTAGGTGCTAGAAAGGACCTATAGGTTTCTTAGGCAATACGTTTGTAACATTAGAAAACCTATTGGCCCTTATTCTAGCACCAAAAATGTTTCTCTCATAACCTTACAGAAACACCTCCGCAAATTAGATGCTAAGTATCTAACTTAAAACTATAAATGGTATTCAAATTATCAACAATTAATAAAGGAAGGGATATGAATCTCTAGTTAAATATAGAATTAGCCTACCACCTATAAACTATGAATGGTATGAGAAATAATGAAAAATGATAACTCTAGATAGTAGAACCAATAATAACTAAGTGATGTAAATAAAACTAAGTATAGAAATGAAGTATGAGTGCTGTAAAATAGAATCTAAGTATTAAGAAATAAAAAAATTATAAAAATGATAAAAAAATGAAGAACTTAATATATATAAAGGAATTTAGAATTCCCTTCCTAATGATCAAATTTACTTTATTGATAAAATTTAAAGTTTTCTTCTATTAAGGGCCACAACTACAAGGGCTCTTGAAAAATGTATAAGAGATAAAACTAATAATAGACGCTTAATTTATGAGATACGTATGAGTTTTGATGATGAAATTTGATCTTTGAAAGATGGAGATATAAGTATAGAGGTTGCATATGTCATCCAAAACTAATTCAAAGCTAAAACAAGGTCAGTATCGCTAACTGTCTAACAAGTTACATTGATGCTAAAAAATGCTAACTCTGGAT
>MNCI01021665.1:13993-25262 GCA_015680685.1 Gnetum montanum
GCTTTAATTCAACTACTTCATTGGAAAGCTTTTGAAGTGAAGTTAATATTTGTGTTATTTGGTTTTCTATTTGACAAGTGGATGCATTAGGATTAGATATTCCATTTGGATTTATGATGGATTGGATCAAAGGTTTTTATTGATTTTCATTTAAAGTAGTAATTGGTGGTAAAAATTAACTACTTGTAGATTGAGTCATTTGAAGGGAATTGGGAGTTTGGAACAAAGTATTATTCATTGGAAAAACTTATGATGATAAAGGGGTAGAGTGCATAGGATTACTAACATTTATCATTCCAAATTAAGTTTGAATGCTATTCATGAAGGTAATTTGTTCCAACTCAATAGGTTTAGCCATTGCTCCTTGTATTTTGGTTATGTTTGGAATGGACTTAATGGCATAGGTGAATAATGGGTTGATGCTAGAGAGGTAGAAATTGAGGATACCATCAGGTTGCAAACGCATCTCATTTGACACATAAGTAAGTTGATGGAGGAGTCTTAAGTTGTAGTCATGGACATTTTCCTCGGGTATTTTTCTTAAGCTTGTGAAATTTCTTGATGCTATGGTAGGGCTAGTGAACTTATTGAACTAAAGTAGGAACTCATTTTTAAACTCTTTCCATGAGTCGATAGAGGCATTAGGGAGCATCAAAAACCATTGGATGGCTTTGCTCCTGAAAGTTGTCACAAATATCCTACATGCTGTGTCATTTTTGACAATGTAATGGATGCTTAATAAGGTTTTAAAACATTGTATATGTTGGTAGGCATGACTAGTAGGTGTTGTGGGATTGAAAAGAAAATTTATGTTTTGAAGTGACTTTGAAATATTGTGATAGTTAGTGAAGTTAAAGGGGTTGTTTACCAAAGGAGCTAGGGGTTGATTAGCTACCATCCTAGTTCAAGTTCTTTTAGGGATAGAACTTGGAAATCATGAAGCTCATTGTTTTCTTAAAGTAAAATAACATGTAGCTAGTCGATTAGGGGTAGGAGTAGAAGCTTTTTGTTTAGTTTTTCTTGGGGGAATCTCACTCATAGAATGAAAGACTTTGAAATATAAATGCTAGAAAACTATAAAATTAAATAAGATAGAAAAATATTTAAATACTATATTATTTTTATTTTATTTTTAAAAGGAAAAATAAAATTGCAAATAAAATAGAAAATGAAAAATTTTAGAAAAGAAAATTAAAACTAAATAATTGATGAAACTTGCTTAGCCAAAGTTAGGACTACGGTAAGGACCATTAAAATCAAAATTGGAAAAAGAAGGTTTAGGATTCTGGTAATGAAAATGACAATTTTTAGGAAATAGGAAACATCAATTTCTCAAGAAAAAAAGAAAAAAGAAAATAAAGGGTTCAGAGATAGAGGTTTTCAGTATACAGCACAAGAAAAATAAAAAATAAAATTAAGAAAAAAAATAGTTTTGAAACAAGAACAAAATAGGATCAGGAATAGGAAATGAAAGAGGCCCTCCTTCTAGTGCCAAAAGGTGTTGATGCATAAATTTTGAACACATCAACACTTGGAAGAAAACTTGTTTAGGGAGACTATTGCCTAGGGTGCCTCCCATATGGGTATGAAAACCCAGGAATAGTCTTAGCTAGAGAGGGTTATGTGACATTAAATGACTAAATGGGGATCCTACACCCTTGTCATCACACACAACTACCATCTGTCACCATTCATAGTTTCTTTGTGCTACCACTATTGTTGTTGGTGGTGCCAACTGCCAGATAGAAAACCCTGCTGCTATAGGGATGAAAACCTTGTAATGCTACTACTTGCTGTTATTGACCATTACCTACTGCTGAGTACCACTTGTTGTTGATTGCTATGTGGTGCCTATTATTTTCTACTATGCACAACCTACCATCTATTTCTACATGCCACCTACCATTTGCTATAGTGCATTGTATGTCATCTACTATTGCACACCACCTTTCATCCACTACCACACATGACCATTGTTGCTTGTCGATGGTGCTTCGACTACAATTTGATGCCACCACAGTGTCTGCTATCATTGTTGCACACTGCTAACATGATGACCTATCACTATTGGTTTCCACGTGCCACGCATTGACTACTGCATGCAGCTCAAGACACACTGTTTAACCACTACTTGTAGCTCCCACATGACCACCACCTGCAACATCCTACACCTCCACTACCACCATGTCGACACTTGCAAATCCTCTAGATGTTGACGCCATCTCTTCCACTACTAGCTCGAGAGACCTCCATTGACTCATATACATGCTTCACCTACCATTGCTAATGAGAGAGCCTTGAGATCATCATCACCACACCACGTTGATTGTTGCTAATGCACCTACCCCTGCTGGAGAAAGAAAGACCTCTAGCCCTTGTCACCATGTGCTGCCGTTGCTCCACATGGAAGAGAGAGAGAGAGGCCAAGAGAGGGGTCTTGAGAAAGCCCTCCTCCTTCCCGTTGCTATCATCAATTCTCGTATTGTTGCACATGCACTTGCCTATCGATTTATGGCTGAGAGAGGCAAAGAGCTAGAGATATTCATCATTCCCTCACACGTAGATATTGTTGTCGGTGATGTACATGCATAACTACCACTGCCATGTGCACACCGACTATTGGCTACCATTGACACCTGGGGAGAGGGAGAGAGAGAGTATCCTACTAAGATTCCTTAGAGAGCTAGAGAGCCCCCCTCCTCCTCTTTCATTTTGCTGCTATTAGTCCCTTTATAATAGCATCATGTTGATGCCTTTAAATGACCTTGTCTACCACCTACTCCACCATGTTGCCCACTTTGCCACCTTTTCCATGTCCACCCCTAGCAACATCAATTATCCACAAAACATCCACCACCTTCACATGTTAGTTACCTACGTCACGTTTGCATTTACTCTCTACCTTCTCCACATTGCCCATGTCTACCACCTCACTATTGCATGTCACCTAGGATTGGACTACTTCTACTCCAAGGCTTCCTCTCTTTGTGGATCCTCAAGATTTTTCAAATTTCCTCATTTGTAATTTTGCCAATGGTGATGATGTATGTTACTATTGCAAACAAATCAATGATTGGATTTTTTTTGACTTTTTGTCAATGGTTTTGTAGTTCAACTTGTATCTGTTACAATTCATACTTCAAACTTGCTTGTACTACATTCATGTATCTTCTACCTTCACTTTTCCTACATTGAAGAACTTTGATATATCAAAAGTTCTCAGTGATGAACCCTCCTTGGACTCAAGTACTAAGCTACTCTTAGATTTTTTCAAAATGCAAACCCATTAGCTAGAATGTTTTTTGGTTTCTGTGGATTTTGCAAATTCAACTACCATAGGAGGGCCATCAATTCTTATTAGTGATGAGTTATATCTCCTCTTTAGACTTGACTTTCAGTGTGTATTGTATCAATTTCCTGGTGCTTAGAGCAATATGTCATGGTCCTATGCCTAGCATGGTCAATGTTGGCATTAACAGCATTAAGAAAATAGAATCATCAAAATTGGTAGCAGGAACAATGAGATTGGATGTAGCCACTGGCAGGATCTGGGACTTGTTATAGCTGTGGCAATAGTCAATGTTTTCCGAATATTTTGCCATGCTCGGAAGCTTTTGATGGATTCAAATTCACGAGCTTCATGATGGATGAAGATGAGTTATAGACCTTTCATTAGCACCAATGATGGTAACGTTCTATTTCACTTTCGTTGGAGTGCATGGTATAGTGAAACTCAGTGAAGGTTTCATCTGTTGTCCCATGGTGGGCGTACATTAGAGGCAAGGAAGTTGGTGAGCATCATGGCATAGTTGTAGTTCATGTTGGTGGTTTTGGTTTCTATGATGAAGGTGTAGGAGTTAGAATTTAGTGAAAATAGATCCCTAGTCATGGAAGCTGAGTTGCATGCACCACACATGTCCATGAAGTTGCTAGATGCCACATCTTCAGGTGTTCATCAATCACGGAGCACTATCGAATGTTCCATATGTCTCACTCCTATTGAGTACCTACTGTTCATGAAAATTTCTAGGGTTGCAAAAGGTGTTAAAAATTGGAAGAAATCAGAATGATTTTATTGAAGAACAACTTTGACTAATATATATAGCTTTACATAACAAATTGAAAAGAGATAAACATCCCATGCAATAACAAATTGAAAAAACATAAACATCCCATGTCTAACAACTTCTAAGACATGGGAAGATAATTGAAACAATAAGAATCCCTTAATAATAGGGATTTTATTAACCAAGTAACAAATCACTAAAACAAACCCAACAATTCCTCCCTTAAACTAAATGCTACAAGCAATCAATTTATATCAATTTTAGAACATACTCCCAATAGTTCTCATAGCTTTAAGAAGACATTTAGCTTGAGTGGTTTTGTCATTACATTAGCCAATTATTCTTGTGTACCATAGTGTACCAACTCCATTACATTTAGCTTGAGTGGTTTTGTCATTACATTAGCCAATGAGTTCTCTAAGAAAATGGAAGTGCACATCTATGTGCTTACTATGATCATGCATTACTGGGTTCTTTCAAAGTTTGATTGTAGAACTACTATCACAACAAATAATAGTTGGTTTATCTTGATTTTGATTCAGCTTTTCCAACACCCTTTTTAGCCATACTTCTTAGCATGCACATGAAGCTGTAGCAATGAACTTTCCCTCCATAGTAGATAGACTTACGACTAGTTGTTTTTTCGATGACCAAGATATTTCTCTTGAACTCAATAAAAGTACATAACCTAATGTGCTTTTTCTATATTCTAAATCTCTAGCATAATCACTATCGATGTAAGCAAAAAGTTCATTATCTACTTCCCTTCCTATAAAAGATTTAAAACTCAATTTTTTCCTTCAAATATCTTAACACCCTTTTTGCTACTTGTAGATGAAGCTTAGTTGGATTTTCCATATACCTACTAATAAGACTCATCGCAAACATCATGTTTGATTGAGATGCTATGAGATACATCAGACTACCCACCATCTATTTATAGTAATTCTTGTCCACCTTAACTCCACCTTCATCCTTTATGAGCTTAAAGCTAGAAATAATTAGATTTTGGACAAAATTACTTTTATCCATTCCAAATCTCTACAACACCTCCAATGCATACTTCTTCTAATTGATAAAAATACCATTTGATCTTTGCAAGAATTTGAGGCCAATAAAATATCTCATCTAAGAAAGATCAGTCATGTCGAACTCATGCTTCATAGACTATTTATACTCTATAAACATCAAATCATCATTTCTAGTAAAAATGAGATTGTCAATGTACAAACTTACAATTAAAACTATGTCTTCTCTTGTCTTGATAAATATAATATGCTCATAGTAACACTTCTCAAATCCTTCCATCATGAAATAGGATTCATGGTAAATAGAGCATATCCTCTCACTACGTGCCTAGCCTTGTATTTGTCCACTTCTCCATTCTCATTAAGTTTAGTCTTATAAACCCAGTTCACTTCAACTTTATTTCCTTCCTCAAGCAACTTCGTTAATTCCCATGCATCATTCTTCTATATTGTTGCAATTTCTACATCCATGGCTTTCCTCCACTTCTCACTTTTCACAACATCTTCAAAGTGAATTGGATCAATAGTTACAATCATGGGCCAATAATATTTTTCTTCCAAAAGTCCTTCTCCTATTACATAGTCTCTTTGTTGCTTCCCCACCAAACAGTCCTTGTAAAGCCTTGAAGGAAACTTAAGCTGTGGTAAACCATCCACCACTTTCTTTTGTTGAAGAGTCTTTAAGCCCTTAAAGCTCAAGTGTCCATATCTACAATGCCAAAGTTGCACCACACCTTCTATAACTGTGTTGAAATAAGCAAATGCTATAGGCTAAGATGTAGCATGAAACATGAACATTCAATTTGAAGACATCCTCATTTTCATGATTAAGCCTCTCTTCGAATGAAACACCTTACACTATCCACATTGAAATAGAATGACAAGCCCCTTTTCTTGTAATTTCCCAATGATGATAGTACCCATCAAATTTCAAAACTGCTAGATATACAAATGAACTCTTTGTCGTCATACTTTGATTACTACACACTTAGAAGACTAATGCTTCTGATTTTAACTAGGCCCTGTGATGAAGCTCTGATACCAAATGTTAGAAACTAGAGAAATTGGGAGAAATCAGAATGATTTTATTGAAGAACAACTTTGGCTAATATATATAGCCTTACATAACAAATTGAAAAGAGATAAACATCCCACATCTAACAACTCCTAAGACATGGGAAGACTAATCAAAACAATAAGAATCCCTTAATAATAGGGATTCTATTGACTAAGTAACAAATCACTAAAATAAATCCAACAAAAGGAAGGTGGATGTTGAATTACTTTCTTAGTACCTACTATTCATGAAATTTGCTAGGGCTTTGTACACGATGGGTAATGATATTTAATTATTAAAATCTTAAACAAAAAAATAATAATAAATATAAAATAATGATAAAATAAAATAATAGATATATATGACTAGTTTGTAAGAAAAAGGGGACAAGTGTTAATTATAATTTTTAATATCAATGGTGGCTATACCATGGTGGTTGTAACTTCCCTTAGTGGTTACAACATAATTTTAATTTCCCATGATGTTGTAAACACCAAGTAGGACACTTGTCAACTATAGCTTATATATCTCTATGGTGGTTGTAACAACCAAACACTTGTTAATCATAGCACTTAAATCTATGGTGGTTACAACCAACCTCTATAATATTTGTAACTACCCTTAACCTCCCATGATGATTGTAACTACCCTAAAGCCACCCTAAAAAGGCTTTAAGGATATAATGTTAAGAAAAGGTGGGGGATTTAGGAAAGGAAATTTGAAGAATTCTTGTAAGATGGCTTACTAAAAAAATCAATTCGTTTGCTTTGTTATAATCCTGTGAGTTCTTTTCTTTTCATTTTTTCTTAGTTACTTAGCTAATAGTTTAGATAGTATCGTGCTTGCCATTTAATTTTTGAATTTTTCCTAGCTTGCTTTTATAGATATATTTTTACACAATATTAGACTCCTATTAAGATTTTCCATAGAAGAGCTCATATTGTTGAAAATCCTTAAGAGTAATTTACTAGTGATGTCTTAACGAAATTATCTGTTTTGAGCATAGAGAATCTAGGAACGTCTTTGATACTTTGATGGGACTGAAATAACTTCTTTATTTTTAAAGTTTATTGCCTTACTATTTCAATCAAGAAATTATCAAAATTTTTGAAATCTATGTTGAATGCAATCTTTAACAACTATTAACTAGCCAAAATAGAGACTTGTACTTTGTTGTTTACGCAGTGATTTTTGGTAGTATAATAAGATTGTCTTTATGAAATTTCTTATTAAACTTAGAAAGTTTGAACAATTCGTTGTTATTGAATTAGGAGTGATTTTATTGCAAAGTTTTTACTCGTATCAATTTATTTGCTTAAATATTTGAGGTTTTACATGAATCTGCTATCTTTTCATTTTCTTTCTACGTCCATTGAACCTCACTCTATTTCTAGTCTTCTTGTGAAACTTTCTCTCTCAAGGAAATTAAGAGTATATTGGCAAAATTGTGCTCAAATGTTTTTCTAAAATTTTATTTGCTACAAGTAGGTAATATAAGGATTATATAGACTAGGTGATGAGTAGTTGAGGTACCCCTACAGTCAACCATATGAATCACAAGGCATTCACGCATGAGTTGGTTGAATTCTATGGACTCTATAGTTTTTGATGCACTAGTCTTCTGGGAAGTGAACCTTGCCCTAAGGTCATCTGTTGTCTTCCCAATTACACTTGTAAAGCTCAAAGATATGGTTAAGTGTAATTGAGTCATATGATTTTTATCATTTTATGTTTTAGGTTCTTTGGTGCTTGAAGAGAGAGATAAAGTAATTTAATGAATAATTTGATTTAACTAACTAATATTTAACTAGTCCTAACATAAGCATATGGTTCCACTTTCCATACACATCCTGAACCCATGTATCCACTACTAGGTTACCAAGCGCTGCGTTACTAGGTACACCAAGCAATAACACTACTGGGATTACCAAGCGAATATGTGTTTATGCTTGAAGTGGTCGTACTTATGTACTTAATCTATTTAGCTTAATTGATTAAACTCTAATTTATCTTAATTGATTAAATATTTATTAAAAATAATGAATGAATAAATAAATCATTTAAACTATCTAAAATGCTACAAGGTTTATCAAGAAGCTCATCTTTATTTCCATACACACTGTCATGCTCAGGTACAACAATGCTCTAATAAAGATATGTACACTCAATGACTCTTGTTGCAGGTACTTGGGAAAATAGTCTAACTCTCGAATGAAAACACTACAAGAGCTTCACTACACTATGACAAACTAATACCATAAATGTAGCTAGTGAGTGTGTATTTATAAGTAAGAATAGACCCTACATCGATAGGGTTATATCTATGCATGAAACGATGTGTCGATAGGGCCTAATAGATGGAGCCTAGCTGACGAGCCCTCATTGATGTGGCCAACCACAACTCATCATATCCTCACAATTGAATGAAAACTCATCCTTGAGTTTCTTTAAAAAATTAGGAAGGTATGGGATTATTGATTAACACTAGACTTAACAAATTGACTTGAAAAAATTGAGTACTCGAGTGTACAAATCAACACATTACAAAAAATTGTGATGTTCATGACACAAAATTAAACACCATGACATGACTCTGAAAAATTGGATAGCATATCCTTTGATGGTGTAAATTCAATTGGGAAGATCAAACAGTCCTAGGTGGTGGAGGTTTTTGAAGCTTTGAAGGACCTTTGTTACTGCTACAACTTCTAGCAAGAGGTGAAAAGCATCCAACAATGCTTTCATTTCTCTTCCTTACTCTTGGGATCATTCATAGTTCACGTAGCTTCACCAATGTGGCTTGGAATAGGCACATCCCAAGGATAGGGAATTGTTGTGAATAACTCCTGAGCATTGATGAACCAGGTAGAAAATTGCTTGCATTTGATATTGAATGCCTTGATTGCGTTTTGCAGGTCTTGGTAATTATTCATTCTCTTGGCTAGTTTCTTAGTAGTTGACTGTTCATCGATGAATCATACCTTGAGACCCTCAAGTTTAGTATTTTCCATCTCAAGATTTTGCTTCATGTCCTTATGGTGCTTGAACTCAACCTCGTACAATAAGTACAAGTTGGCCACCTATGTTTTGAGTTTTGACCATGACCGTTTGACAGTCAGCATCTGTAGGTTTTCATAGCGGAGATTGGCTAGTTCTATATACTCTATCATTTCTTCAATTTGCAACTCCTTTAGGCAAATCTCTACTCTATTATAGGCATCTATTCCATCAATGATGGACTACCACACCTCTCTTCCTTGTTAGAGTTGCTAGAGGGCCTCGTTTACTTTTGCCTTAGCTATTTGAATATTTTTCTCATTCACTTCCTTTTGCAGGCCAACTTGGTCTCTATAGCGATTCTTGACTCTTTTAAATTTAAGAGCCTCATTTTTCCAAGTGGTAATCTCAATGGTAGATGTTTGGTGTAAGGCACGAACTTCCTCCATAGACAGATTATGATTCTCCATAGCCAACTTTCTTAATTCTGTGTTTACCCTGATGAGTTGCTCCTACTATTAATGAATGAATTTGTACATCTGTTATTTTTGTGCATCAACATTATGTAGGCGATGATTTTCCACAATTAGAGGTTTTTTTTTTGGTGCATTTGAACTAACTAGGTTTTTTCTTCTATTATAGACTAGTTGAAGATGGCCATCACTATTTTCTCTTCAACTAATTTTAATCATTTTTCAAGCTATTGAAAAGCTCCATCTCTGGTTATTTCTAGGCTCAGGAGTGCAGGATCAGCAAAATGGGCATGTAATTCGACAACTATCGTAGCCAAGCATTGATTTTGTACTTAGGCCATTTCAAGTTTCCCTTATAAGATGATGCATTTATAATTTGCTATAATGATGTTTGAAAAAGTGAAGATATCTGGAATTGATTACCTGATTCCCACTCGTTGGTCTAGCAACTCTTCATGCTGGGCTACACTCAATCTTCCACTAATCATGCCTGCAGGCATCTGCACATCTCGAAGTGTAGATATGTCTGGTACAGACATCATAGGTGCATTAAGTGCTTATGTGATTTAGTTAGCAACTACTTTAATAGCATTCTTCTACCCTTGGTGCTACATCACCAATACAGTTGTTTCCTTGCCCTCCTCTAAGCACATCGAAAAGGAGGCAACATTCCCAAAAATTTCTAAGAATAAATGATGTTAAGACAAAGACATCGTCACCTCTTGGGAACTAGGATTTGATCTCTCAGGCAATTGCATTCGTTGGATAGAGAATATTGGTCCATCTGTTTCCATCTAACTAATTTTCTGATCCATCTTATTAAGATGACTGATCACCGATTGATATACAAACGTATCTCCACTACTTGTTCTTGCATGCTACTCTTTCTCATGCAAGAGCTTTTCTTGGATTTTGTGCAAGTGCTCAATGGCTACGTGGGCATCTAACATTGTTTTTTGAGTAGGTGCTAGAGGTGGTAGTTGTAGCTCCCATTCTTTAGTCATTATAGGTATCTTATCCTTCATTATTTCAGACCATGAGGCTATAGGAGCATGCTTGATTGTGTAATTACATAACAGATGATCCTTGGCCTTTTACAAAGTTTCTAGATGAGGCATCGAAAAGGCAAGGTTTTTCTTTCACATTCATTTTTTTGAAGAACTTCTTGATCCCTAAATAGATTAATTATGGAAGGTTTGCAGGAAATCTCCCACTTAGAGTGATGCATGCTCAGGCAGAAAAAGCAATAACCTTGTTGGATCTCACTATCAGATTGAGGTGATAAGCTGCTATTTTGAAGTATATGCATTTTGCTGGTGTAAGCACATCAAACTCCTTATAGTCGACCTTGTAATACTATTGGGTCCACTTCTTTTTGGCCTTAGGATCAGCTTGCATAGATAGCTCTACCAGTTATGTTCTAGCATTAGGCAACCCAAGTGACTATGTGATAACTTCAGCTAAGTAGGACACTTGAGTGTCCTTGATCTTTACTATGGAGCCTACCTTTCTATTGTTCCAAAAGATGTACATCTCTTCCATGTACCACTTCCCACTAGAAGTAATGATTGGCCACATGGGAGAGGTTTGCAATTGTGTTTTCTCCTCTATTAGAGCATGCTCTAAAAATGGCCCAAAGTTCAATTC